>JAAAJZ020053857.1:0-10018 GCA_010015985.2 Actinopyga echinites
TGCAATCTGGTGCCACGTATGCTACCTTTTGAAGTAAAATTTGTTACAAAATTTGCGTAATTTTGGAACTAAAATAAAAGGGCACCAGTGGTCGTCGGCCTGGTGGGGGGGTTAAGGGGGTGGGAGAGGGAATGGGGGAATGCCTGGGTTCACCAGATTTTTGCCGATTAGATTTAAACCCACCCATTTGATCTAAATAGCAGTGAGTGGTAGTGGAAGGATTTAGCCCTGAAATTAGTTTCTTTGTGGTCAGAAAAATTTGAGAGGTCTGGGTTTGTAATTTGCAAGATATTGTTCAGTACGTTTTTGTCAAACATTATTTGTCAAGAAATCAGGAAGTCATTTACTGGTCAGTAAACAGAAACATATAAATGCCATGTTGCGAGTCTGTATTTTTCTCTGAGTGACTGACTACCATACATTCTGTGTTATGTCAGCTGTGGCTGAAGTGAAAAATCTGACCCCAATTGTCCTAAGGCATGATCATCTTTCTGCCTGTTGATACTGCTCATCGATGACTGATTGGGTTCGGCATAGCGTGATGTCTACAATCTAATAGAAAAATTCAAGTGAAAATACCCTCTGCTGTAAGGCAGTGACAGTGGGTACTGTATGAGCCATTTGATGTGAAGCTTTGTAGAAAAATTCACTTTTCCTTCTAGTGTGTGAATTTCTATGTTTTACTTGGCCAATTTATTTATTAGAACTATCTGCTATGTATCCCATGGCCAGAATGGGGAATAATTCGAATAAAACAATACATTCAACTATGATTAACGAATGTTGGCCGTTCCTAGTCTGTTACTCATTGCATGAAAATGACAGAAATTGCAGGTAATTGACGATGTTTGTATTGTTTTATATCCTTAATTCTGCTGCTTAAAAAGCATTGTCAGTGGAGTGTAAATGGGGAACCTATGATAACTTACTATAGAAATTCTTATAATAAGCTGATAAACCATTGAAATATTAAAAGTATTTTTTTCATTTATTTATTGAATCTTTCACAAGTAACAGTAGATTGTCTAACAAATAAAAAGAAGAGTTGTCATGGTTAGCTTATGTACGAACATTTGGTCTAAAAACAAAACAAAACAAAACAAAAAAAAAAACGATTCCATTAGTAGTGTTGCTACTATCTTTTTTCTTAAAACTACTATTTTTTTTTCTTGAAACCATTCGCTTCATAAACTAGATGCATGAAATATAGAATCCGTTTTGCAGGTGAGCAAGGGCAAATATCCACAAAAAGTGGGTTAACGACAATAGAAAGTTATAAAAGAGGGAGGGCTGGACGTCACCCAACTGGGTGGGTTGGACATGGACTAATCGTGTCCTTACCCGATTGGGCCAATTCGTGGCATCCGATGAAAACTTTAGCCAGGATTATTCTCACAAGGGTGGTAGAAAGTAGGGGCTAGGAAGTTCCCCCTCCAGCCCAAAATCTGGTGGGGAAAGATATGTGCTTCCGTCCCCTCAATTTAAGGACCAACCACTTATTTTCCCCTGTGCAAAAGTTTCAAATTGAGATAGAGCCAATTTACGACCAAGATAAAAGCAATGTATCATGAATTCTACGGCTTGTCAACTCAAGGTGTTTTTAGTCCTAGCTAATAACAGCACCCCGGTTTACCCTATTCATTGAAGAGGAGACTATTTGCGTATCAAAGTACTCTTTTGTGAACTTGATTATGAATTAATGCATTACTAAATGTTTCGTCGATTCGTTTAAAACGGTAGAAGTCTGTTTGCGCTTAAAAGCGCAGTTTTACAATCATCAGTGAATGTAAGCCCTAACGAATATTGTAAAAGCTATTTGCCAGGTTTGCGACTCTCACAGAGATGGAGTGAGTACAATATATAGGACTTCAACACCAATATTATTTCGTTCGTTCACAGCTCCGCTCCAATAGAAATTTTCAACCTACGTACATTATGGCAGAACAACCAAATGTAAATGAAGAACAGTACGAATTACATACCTGTTAACATGTCATAGGTGGACTCATAAAATGTTTGAAGCAAATGAAAACCAGAGCAGAACTGCTGCAGAATCTCTATACTTTTGAAAAAATGTTATCAAAGGTAATCTTGAAGCAATGGCTCTATGCATGATGAACTTTTTAATGATACAACATAATTTTTCGTTTTGGATGATCTGGTAGCATGCATAGAAATGAATTGTGAGACAAACTTCCCATATCATCGATGATGATATTTGAGCATAAAACCATCCTTCATACAGTAGGTTTACTACTGTGGTGTGGTTATTCAGATATTTGCATAGATTAGTTAGTACCCTGCTACATTTTAAGCTAAAATAATTATCAAACACTTAAATCAAAAATTAAAGATTGATATTGTTATACAAAAAGATACATAAATCATCACTGTAAAGCATACTGAAACTATAAGGCTAGATGGAGATTAAGTTGTGTCTAACAAAACTACTTTTCCTAATACTATTTACACTTTTTGTTCGATACCACCCTCACCTAATGTTTAATATCTCTAATAGTCTCATTCAAATATGTTGGTAAAAAACAACTTCTAAAGGTTGGGGGCTATTTCTCAGATGATATCCAGTTTAAGCAGGGAGTTGTCTCTAACAACTCCCTGGTTTAAGTTAGAAACTCAATCAACTGTAAATGGACTTCTCCATCTCAAGACAATGGCTAGATAAGCAAACAACTTTTATCAATGGTCAGACCAGACAAGATAATCTGACAAAGCAGAGGTAAGAAGCGGGTCTACAGACATGCAGGTCTGAGATTTTGACCATACATAAAAGACTGAATACTCCAAAGGCATTATGGGAAAAGGGAGTACAAACAATGGGCTGCCATGGTTTTCACCAGTTTTTGCCCACTAATCAGCCGATATATCTCAACAAAGTCAACATGTTAAAAACTCTTCTAGTAACTTTTGTTCTCTGTACAACAAAGCACTTGCTTGCAAAGAGTTGTCATACACAGCCAAAAAGAGACAATGTTAAATAGAATTTTGGCTATCTGCTAGTGACCAGCTAATGTGACAATGTCTCAACACGTGTTATGTATTGAGATAAAGATAGGAGGAATCGATGGTCAGAATGGAAAGTATCGTGTGAAATAATCAACTTTTTGGATTTGAAAGTAAGCTGTTTCATGAGTAAAAGTTTTAAAGGTTATCAAGACAGTGAAGTTCTCACTGACATTAGCCCATTTTTATTTATTTCTTATCTTTATCCAGGATGGCCAGTTCAGCATGGAAGCTAGTCTTTCACAGGACCCTGTTCAATACTAGAGTACAATACAAACTATAAAGGAATCAATGTTTTAAGTGAGATACTTTAGTTATACCTTTTTTAGGCCTTCCACACGCAGGCCTAGGTGATCGTTACGGCTGGGGTGTGGCATAGTGCTTTAATGACTAGACCACCAGCTGCCATCTTACACACATGTATTCATTACTCCAGTTGGAAGTTTTCAGTTGAAGAAAACCATACTAAAGGTTCAATCAATCTATCGTCGATATTAAAACACAAACATCAAAGATGAAAACATAAAACATACAAAAATGGTCGATAACATAAAAACAGAAAAGAATATAAAAGTGATAAACAAAATTAAATATGATAAAAAACGTGTTGTAAGTAAACCCTTTGTTCTTCTCATTGTGTAGAACTGTGTTATGCAACTGTGGGGGGGGGGGGGGTCTGCCAAACAATTATGGGGTTTCCTAAAGTAGGGCCTCTTGATTAATCTTGGGTTCTCCCCATGGCTAAGTCATGCATATGAACCAATCAAAGAAGGTCATGAAATAGATGAAGACCTATTCTATAAGTATGAAATCAATTGAAGTTTGTTCTCATCGAGCACAGAAACCTTCAAACTCCATCAATTGGGTTTTAGGAAGGGTGGAGAATCTTAATTAAACATATATAATGTATAAACTCAATTAAAGTTAGTCCTGTCTTAAGATACCATTATTCGCTTTCAACAACTGTGGAACATCCTAATTTTCCAACAAGCTCTGAAGTGATTTGACCGTTGACCAGAAGCTAGCAGCAGTTGGACGTTTGTCCACGTCACGGCTCCAACAAGCTTTCAGACATCGCTCAAGTGGGGCAGAGATTTCTATCTTATTTGGAATGTCGGGTGTCATTGTTCCTTCGCCAACGTGCTTGCAAAGCTGAGCGTATCTCAGTCGTGGGAACGGTTCTTCTTCACAAATGATTTCGAACACCACCAACGATACAGAGTACATGTCAGCTTTCAACATGTCTTTTCTGCCGAGCAATTCACCGCGCAGCACTTCCGGCGCTGAATACCGAGGTGTCCCGATGTTGCGGACGCTTTCTGCCCCCGACACTGAGCTTTCAGATTCAGCTCTCATCATGCTTAGTCCAAAATCTGTCAGCTTTGCAACTGGATCATCAGCCAAGTTTAGCAGAACATTTTGTGACTTCAAATCACAATGGGCAATCTGTTTGCTGTGGAGGTATTTCAGACCATTCATAATTTGCTCGATGAGAGACAGACGCTCGACACCTGAAAATTCACGCTCCTCGACATGAATAGCCTCGTGCAAGCTGCATTCCATGTACTCCATCACAATGGCAAGGTTTGGTGTAACGACACATGCGCCGATAAATTTCACGATATTTTTATGCTCCAGCTTACAGAAAACCAGTAACTCATCGGTGAATTCTTTCAGCCTTTTCTGGGATACACGTTGTACACGCAGCTTCTTAACAGCCACAACCGACCCCTTCCACTCGGCAAAGTGGACGTCACCGAACCCACCATGGCCTATTTTCTTTCCCAGCTTGATTTCATCAAATGGAATGGCTGTTCCCTCATAACGGTCAAGAAGTTCTGCACGAGTTTGTGGTTGACGCCTGCTTCCTGTTTCCTCCTGCCACAACTGGACTTGATTCATACGGTTGATGAGCTCCATGACAAGTTCTGCAGTATACTCGTCATTGTCTGTCTCCATCACTGGAAAATCTTCGTCCTGAAAGAACGATTTATTTCCATTTTTTTAATCAACAATGCCATTTCCGATTCCCTACAAATGATCGTGTACATGGTAATGGACCAAATTAGTGCCAACGTAGCTCACACACTTGGGCGCCAATCTTTACTTTAATGTCGGGGAAGGGGGTGGCCACTTCCGTCAAAAATTAACTGTGTTAAAATCTGAGGTCAATGGGTGTTTTTTCAAAATGTGGGGGAACATGTCCCCCTGTCCCCCCCCCCACAGGATTGACACCCATGCTCACACACATGAAATCTTTAGAACTAGTATTTTTGCTAAATAGAAAACGAATGTGATAACCAATGATAATACTGAACAACTTCTAAGATGATTGAATTTATGATGTAGGAAACAAAACTAGCTTGACCATTCAAACAAAATGACCAACAAGAAAGAATGCAAGCCTGCATGGTGATTCCTAGTAGAATTATTTCTCTTAGAGCACTCTCACTTTTTGTTCCAGTGAATATAATATTACAACATCATTTTCATGAAACAACAAAGGAAACCACGTGCGGATCGACTACCTCTATCCAAGAACCCGTAGGAAGTACAGCAAGAAACAGACATTGATTGTGACTGAAATGATTATTGTAGCCGAAAATGTATAATGAGTACGGGCAATATAGAAAATCAAGGAGAACACTGAATTGCCCTCCCTGAATTGTCAGTCCTCTGAAATTGCTAGACAAAACAGTTATTGACTTCCGTTTGTTGACTGTTCCGATCTGCGTGTCTCAAAGTCGCTACAGGGCAGCAATGTATATACAGTTAATTTTCAGTCTCTGATTCGATTTGTAAAGCCCTGTATCATGTTGGTGCAGTTCATTTTCTGGTATGTTTGTTGACATTTCTTTAGGTTATTTCTACGTGTCTGTGGAATTGCGCCCAACTTTTTGTCATTTCAGAGGGAGGGCACGGAGGCCTTTGTGGCCGTAATGGCTGTTTCCATAGGGCCATAGGGCCTGTTTCCAGCACTGCAGGAGGAGTAGCAATTTGAATTAATTGTGAACAGATTTAGATGGATGGGCAGACATACGAAGATGGATGGTATTTTTAGCACAAGAATCGGTATTTAATATGCTGGCCAATCGTATTCTATACAGGTGCGCCCATGTTGTCAGATGGATTGGATTGGACTGGACTGGACTGGACTGGATTGGATGGATAGACATGACCACAATAGCCCATCCTGCAAATGCTAATGTGAGCTAAAAGTTACTATGTAAATTTTATATTCTGTTAAGTGGAAATCCACATTGTGCCTATTTCTGATTGCTTGATGCATACCAGCATGACATCCTGCTCAGCTGAACAGGGGAGTTTTCCATGCAATTATTTAAACAAGGATTTTTTGTAGTTGATGCTAATAAGGCACTAATGCACTAATAAGGCCAAGTAGGCTTTTAAGTTTGTGTTGCAGTAATCTTCACGCATTCTAGGGAAATCAAAACTACTGCTTACTTTGCTATTATCAGTCCTCATTTTTGATTATGCTCCAACCTGTTGGAATCCTTACACATAGTTAAATACAGACAAAATTGAATCAGTTCAAAGACGTGCAGCACAGTTTGTACTAAATTACAGTACTACGATTATAACTCAAGTGCCGATCTTGCAACAAAAATCCCTCAGACTCTTAAATGGAAATCCTTGCAGCATCATAGAGCCTTAGCTGATCTTTTTATGTTGTGAACATTCCATTCCCTCCTATTATTACCCCTTCTGTTAGGCATGCTCACCGCTATAATCATATACAGGCCCTGAGGTCTGAGACACTCAAATACCAGTTCTTTGTTTGAAGTAATCACATTTGGAACACTATTCCCCAACTAATTAAAACTTAACCATCTCATTAACAAACGAATGGGTTTTCACCAGGTCAGCTCTTTATGGCCTAGGGTGCGTCGGTATATTGATATACCAGGTATACCTGGTATTTAACTCAAACTCATACCAGTGTTATTAAAATTTGTCATAAATGAATATACCAAAACACCAGGTATAAAAGAAAAAAAAAACATGCAAATACCTGGTAAAAATCATACCCTATAGAAATACCCAACCAGAGACCTCACACAAATTAGGAAACTGTTTGAGATGGGGGGGCTCAACTTTGTTTCAGACTGACATCCTGGGGGAGGGGTTGAAGTTGGAAAAATTGTGATTATTTGGGGGTCTTTTGATGCAATTTGGTGCAACAAATTGTGTGAATTTAACGAATTATTACTGCAAAATTTAAAAAATTTTACACAAACAACAAATAAGGGGTTTTATCCTTGGACTGAGGGGAAGGGAAAAACACTTCTGCCCCTCCACATTTTTGACTACGGGGCTTCCCCCATCCCCTCACTTCCTAGACCTATTGATTTAGCACCAGTTGTACTTTTCGGTTTTGGTTGTGTATCCCTTGTTGACGTCTCAACTGTTAACTGTGCACTATGTGATGGCGCTCTTGGACTTTTGAAGTTAATGTCTGAAGACTGATTCAGTTTGCACAGTTCATGTTCAATGACTGCAAACAAGACATCACTGGGCTGGCACATTGAGCTGAAGAATATATTACGCCAATGTCCCAACACTGCCTAAGTAGTACCACCTTACACTGTTACCTTACTACATGACGTCATGTGGCACTGTCATGTCTGTAAGCACGAACAAATCTTATTATGTATTTGGGGAGTATGTCATCAATGTTGTACACAGTTGAACCATTAGTTACAGTAGGTATTGCTGGCCCTGGACATGCCTTCAGTATTTTATCATTACT
Organism: Actinopyga echinites; assembly: GCA_010015985.2. Taxonomy (NCBI): domain Eukaryota; kingdom Metazoa; phylum Echinodermata; class Holothuroidea; order Aspidochirotida; family Holothuriidae; genus Actinopyga; species Actinopyga echinites. The sequence continues at coordinate 7,793 of JAAAJZ020053857.1, forward strand.
TGCCTGAGGAAACTATAATCTATGTGGTTATTATGAATGAGTGTGAATGTATGAATTCACATGACACAAACATTTTCCCCCTGATTATTACCATAAAGCCTTAGTGCAGGATGGATGATATTTTTAGCACATATATCGCTATTTGGTGCTGGTCCCATTAACAAACAGGCCAAATGTATTTTGGAAAAGCGCGACCATGTTGTCGAACAACTGTTTGGAGATATTAGCAACGTTGCCCCGACAAATGATGCTCTATTCCTCACCATTCATCCATTCTATGATTGGAGTTTACTCTTTCAAATGTTGGAGTGCTTCATTCATAAAATGGCAGATTGACAAAGCATGGAGCCTGATTTATCAGAAGTGTTGCTGATAATGGTTCAGTCGTATCTATAACATGAACCCGCCTTGCAACTGTACACCAATATGATGATATCCCAGATTCGTAATAACAGGATATGATTTTTGAATACATTTGGTTCGCAAGAAAAATAGATAATTTCTGGGCAGCATTTCATACAAGATAGTCAATTATGAACGCAGAATGCCATCATAGATTTCGCACCTTTGGCTGGTCAGTTACTGCAACACTTTCAAATAACACAAGCCAATTTGCATGGAAATTTCCTGCGGGCAAACAGTGGGTGGTTAATGAGTGCATTCGTTCGTGAGCACATAGAAATGCACATCTTGTATTGCAATATTAAATGTGCGGTAAATGTGTTGTGAATGTGTATGACATGTGAACGTGCAAGGCTGGTCTAACAATGACATTAGCAGGGATGTGTGGGCTCTTTTGCCCTGAAAAATCGACCTCAATGGTTTGTCATTCCACATAACATTGCAGGTACAGGAGTCAGCCATTTAAACTATTTTTGCATAAACCTCCCGTTCGATTTATAGGAATACTCACTGGATGATCCCTGAACCACTTGTACATGTGCCTGGCAGCCTCAGTTTGTTGGCTCTTCTTTGATACAGGCATTGAGCCATGTGGCATACCGACTCTTCCTAGAGATCGGTTGTAAGAATTATCCACGTAAACTTTTGGCGACTGAGACGAATAACTACTTGATGATCTGGAATGCGGCATAGAACCAAGTGGTTTTCCAACTCGTCCAAGGCGGCGATTCATGGCATTGTCCTTATAGACTTTTCCAGAGGAACTGCTGCTAGGAGAGCCTGAAAATGAGATGGAAAAAAACGTTTTTTTCATTGTGTTATCCAATCCAACACAACCGGTGTTGTAGCCAAGTGGATAAAGGCGGAGGCATATGAAGCAATGAAGCTTAGCAACGGGGAGGTTGGGAGTTTGATTCCTGGCTGGGTCAAAGGTGGGTTTTTCATCCAAGAACAATCTATGGTTTTCCCATCTGGACTGGCCTTTCAAAAGATACCAAATTTTATCAAAATTGTTGAGTTGGTTGCCACGCGATGTGAAGTTGTAATTCATAAGCCGCTGAGGCTTCTCCCGCATTTGTGGTCACTTAGCGTCCAAAAACAACTGCCATTCAACTTGTTTTAAATATTAGTACCACTTTGCATCTTCAACAATATCGTATTTAAAAGGAAGCGGCATACACAGACCTGACCCTGTATTATATATTGACACAGAATTTTATCGAGTTGTCATACATGATTCAAGAGATATCCTAAAGATTTGTGACGTACCCACAGACACATACACACACATCTTGTATGACTGACTTCTGAGGACCTTCCTTGATCCTCACAACAAAGCAACGGCAATGCACTTTCTATTGTTTGACAACTGAAGACCAGGGAAATCCACTGTTTGACAATTGAGGAATCACAAATTTTTCGTTCTGATCCTCATGGTCAACAGTGCAACACAATACAAATACTCCCACACACACATGTCCACACACACCCACAAAGGCCATAGTGACCACTAAGTGTCTCTCTCCTTGAACAAAGTTCAGGGAGACACAAAACTAGAATGTTTGAATTTTTTGAAAGAGAGAAATACAAACCGCTCAACCCACTCTTTGATACAACAGCAGTTCCATGTGGCAGCCCAACTCGTCCTAGACTGCGGTTATATGAATTGTCAGCATATGTGTTAGTACTGCCAGAACTAACAGAACTGCTCCCAGATGAGCCTCTTGATACGGGCATACTCCCAACGGGCATCCCGACTCGTCCAAGATTTCTGTTTTGGGAATTATCCACGTATGTTCTCTGTGACGAAGAACCTGTCATTAA
>JAAAJZ020053968.1:0-10018 GCA_010015985.2 Actinopyga echinites
GGTGCTGTGTTTTCAGCAGAACTGTCCATATGCAATGTATGTCTCATTTCTGGAAGTTTTCAATTAAGGCAGTCTTTGAATTGGGGGAGGGGCTTAATAGGTAGGTTGGGAGAATTTTTACTGTCTGGGGTGAGGCCATAGGGGCTTTAACGGGACTCTGCCCAAATATTTCTACACATTTGACTGAATATTTGTACAGATCCTGCCCGAATTTTGGGTTGTACGCAAATTTGTGGGGCACAGTGCAACTGCTTCATTCGCTTATGTATATAAGACATGTTCGTTTACCAAAGTACTGACACACAGTATAAGATCCATATTGAAAACACTATAATACGTCAAATAAGATTAATAGAAGTACCCTGTGTGCAGACAATAAATCAGGCCAAAAGCCTTTTAAGTTCCAATTGACCAAGTTAGAAATTTAAATGCATATGCATGAAGTGCTCTTCAGATTTTATAACCTCCGAAGGATTGAATCGGTTTCGAGTGAATATGACTTGGCAAAATCAACGTGCATTTTCTACTCAATTTAATGTCCAACAAAGCTCAGGAAAGTCTCGTAATATTTCTCCCTGGTAGGACGTAAGACCAGAAAGCGTAAGGCAATCAAGTCATCTCGTGTCACAATATCGACAGGTTCTTGTTGAGTGACAGTAGTATAAAAAAAAATGCAATTGGCCTTGTCTTTGAAATTAAGAAACTGATGTTATCTGACTGAAAAAGATCTTTTCAAGAAAAAACCTTATGTTCTGAAGAATATTTATCATTATTTTGTGTAAAGTTAATGCAATATCATGGGATGAAGGCCAATGGGAGTCATGGGAATATTTCAGTTTGGTAGTGGTCATTTACTTAGCTTAATTAGCATGACATATTCTGCAAGCGGAATGCTGGCAAGGTAGAGGAGATACACGAGTTGTTTAAGGTTCAATATATGATGATTATAGTACAATGTTAGTATATGCCAGGAAAACATAATTTCAGTTTAATCAATTTTGAAGAGCTGGATTATAGGAATGTGTCAATATCTGTTTAACATGTTGATATTTTTTGTGGTGTCAACAAGATCTTACAAAAATCAGTCAAAACTACAAAGATGGTTCAAGTTTTTTACGACTTTTTTTAGTTTTCACTTGGGATTATATTACAATATAGAAGTCTATCCAACAAACCTACAGTGTCAATGTTAATAGCCTACTTAGTCTAGTGTCGTTCTGAGACCCCCAAGAATGCCCCAGGCTCCCAGAAATGAAATCCTGGCTACGCCTCTGCCCCTACCCCCAGTTGAGAAGGGCTTCCTACGCATATGACCCAAAAACGGATTTGATAGATAGCCTAAGCAATAAATAATGCTTGTTCAATAGTCTGTTAACGATTGACCAGTAGAAGTCTAATCGTTGAAGAAATTTAAAACCGAACACAGAAGTGAAAGGTGTTAAATTTATTTAGTACCAAGATAATATCTCCAACGGAAATGATGCCATACGAATGTTTTCAGATGTCTTTTCTGTTACTAGAAGGAGGGGGGGTCAGTGTATGTCATGTTACTGAAGGCAGGTACTCAGTCTGTGCTTAGTGTGTAAATATTGCAGCAAATGTAATAATCAAGAAATCTAAGGTGTTTTAGTCATTTCTTTCATTTTTAATTTCCGCTCGTCGGGGAGTACTCTGACAGGGGGAATTCTCCAGGAGGGCGTTGTCAAGCCACGGAAATACAATGGTAGCCTACGTCCATACACTAATACCTAAATTAAAACCAAGTATTCATGATCATACGTACTCTTATACCCTAACCGTTAATTAATCTGACTACTAAAGCCTTACCCTGTAACCTCCCGTCAGGCAGGCTCTCATGAAATTTATTTCAGATTTGAAGTTTCAAGGGTTCGTCACCGCTGTGTGAGACGTGAATCCTCAAGAGCAGTTTTCTTTTTCCTAGCATCCTTACAAAATGATAAGAAGCATGCTGGGTCCGCCTTAGGCAACGTTTTCAAAGTAATAACTTCTTCCAGGAGTAAAAATTAACTTATTTGCTGGACTAGAATTAAGACTACAATCAACATGCCCTTATTAAAACAGGGAGGTGCTATTCTAAAAAAAAAAAAAAATCCCCCATCCCTTGTTCAAAGAGAAGCGGCTGATAAGATGGAAACCTCTCTCGGGGAGAAAAGTGCAGAAAGAACTTAATAAAAGGTAACTTCATTGTTTTTCGATAGAGAAACAATTCATAACATTTTTGAAGCTATCAGTTGACCTCATTAAAAGTTCTCCCCCACAAAGATTCAGTTTTTCGCACCTTGGGGTATTTAATTGTAAGAGTAACTTGAATGTCTATTAGTCTGTTGGTGCTATGATTATTAATAAATTGTAAGTTATACTGTCACTATTTTGGGCTATTTTTAATACTGGGTTGCTGGAATCCTAGTCGTAGATGACATCTGTAGATAGGCTGCTAAAATAATCATTTTGTTAGATAAGATATTGTGTTCCTTTAGGAAAAGGCTTTGGCCTATATCAGTTCATAGCACCATCCCTTCACTCATTCATGGTGTAATTCGAGTCTTTACGTAAATGAAACAAGGAGACAGAAATCATTGCTCGTTTCACCATCGATCTAAACCGTTTCTAATGATTTCGCTTACGCTACCTCGGGATTTATATATCTTTTTCAGGGATGTGTTATCAAAACACCTCCCTGTTACGATTTCAGTGCAACCGGTGTCTTACGCCCCTTCGGGCCTATTTAACGACAACCATGGGTCCGTTCCACAAAGAGTTACGCACAATCTTAAGTTTGATTTCTGGCATCTAAGTCAACAGTAAATCATACTTAAGATTGTGCGTAACTCTTTGTGGAACGGGCCTCAGGTATGTTATTCCCTGTGAATCTGCGACAACGTATCTGTAGATATGGTAATCGCAACTTTGTCATGGACATTACATGTCACGCATAGGCTCAGGGATTTGTTCGTTAAGATTTTCAAAAATGCAGCTTGTGAGCCACCTACCGCTAGGAGTTTTGACAGGGAGGGGAAGATTAAATTTGGAACAATAGCCTCATGTAGGATTTGATGTCATCACGAATATCCCTAAAATATTGAAATCTTGGCATAGAAAAGAGCGTTTTTAGAGAAATTTTGCACCATTAAAGATTTTGTCTGTTCTCACATTTAGATCACAATTTCAAACTTCAAGTATTCAAATGGTTTCATTGTCCTTTCCCGGTAGGACATTTTTCAACTTACCTGTTGCTGTTACCAGTCGCTATCATAGTACCCTGGTTTATGTGGGAAATTCGTGCCTGTCATGTCACGCATAGCGTACAAGCTACACCTCCTTCTATGTTGTCTCTTTGCCCCGACATTTTTATTACAAGGTTGAGAGAAAAGGGTCAATTTCGTCCGAAAGCATCAAATTGTATGTCCGAAGAGAGGAGGAGGGAAGATCCTGACCCCGCCAGTATCCCTTTTATCATGTGAGATGTGTTTACCTGAAGAGAAAAAACAAAGGCACAGTACATCAAACTTTTCATTTTCCTGAATTCTCGTTCAGCATGCCTAACGATAACAATCAATTTCCTTTTGTACACGATGATTTAGTGCCCTTAGTGCCCACTAATAAAGTAAGTGGCCCTTTGCTGTCTCCTCCTAATGTCCTCCAAAACCCATCAACAACCCTGATCGCTACTGATGGTATATCTGCTTTCATTCTAAAGATTTCACTTTAACAATATTATCTTTCTCCAAAGCGATTTATCTTTGTCTTTCTCAGCAGGTCTCCCTTGTCCTACACAAAACTAAGTCTGTCGAAATTGATTGCACGAACCGAGGAACTCATCGCTGACGTCACAAAATGAGTTCACAAATTAGTATGTTTGAAAGGAAGACTGCGCTATCGTAGTGAGATGGTAGATTAAGAGCCATACATATAGCAGCTGAATACATCATTTCATCTCATACCTCATATAGCTCTCTGTGTGAAGTGACACATGCGACAAGTCTTCTTTCAAGAACCTCTTTTAACATTACAGTATCAGAGTATCACCCGCAGTATCATCCGTGGAAAATGGTGAGTGAATACTTCTTAGTCGATTTTTCAACCGTCGCTTTAAATTGTCGAGCTTATAGTGTCCTTGTAAAGATTTACAAATTTAGGGTAGGAAAGACAAAAACAAAGCAAATCATGGGTACGTAACTGTATTTTTAAAAAGGTTGTAATCATTTTAGTTGGTTGTAACTAATTTGTATGGATGCATGGCGACTGCAATGAAGATATATGCAAAGAGATACCCTGAGACTATTTGGTGTTTAATATATCAGAATGATTGAAGGCCGTTACCTTAATACTAAGGTGAAATTTGGAGGTAATATTTCTACAAAAGTAGCCTTTATTCAGTATTATATTGTGACGTGGGAAATAGTTATTTATAACGTATAGGCCCTACTATTTAAGATCTTCACATTGTCACAGAATGGTAAACATAATAACATATATCCTAATATATTTCAAAGGTTATCGTATTTTGTGATTTTATTGGTTATCTTATCCCGTTGGATAATTTAATCACTATATGTTACAACTGATAGCAACAACAACAACAACAACAACAAAATAATAAATAAATCAAACACACCTAAACAAAAGGGTGCTAGATATTAACACTTGTTTACAACCTGTGTCCATAGTCTGGGGGTACATCAATAGGTTGGAGTATATTGTTTGTATAGTGGCACCAAAATGTATACTTTCCACAAAATACCGGTTCATAGCCTATACTGATACACTAAAATACGAGTGCAGTCTGCGCTTTTGGTGTGCCAGGATGGAATTGAAAGTGAGTGAACTTCCCATTAAATGTTGGTACACTGATGTGCTGAAATACGAGAATAGTTGTGTTGTCGGTGGAGTTGAACGAAATCATGAGTTCCACGAAAATATCGGTGTGCATAATTATACTCTGAAATAAGCGTGTCAGTATTTTCTAAAATATCCTCCTGATGTCCTGCATAAGTGTACTTTGCTGATTAGAATTCTGCCTGCCAAATAGCAGTCAATAATGTATACGGTGAGTTTACAAACTCGTGAACAAAACAGTCTCGAGCAATTAATGGAAAAGAAGTAACACAGCTGCTTTGAATGTTTTAATCCGACCTTCACATGTAAAAATGATCGTTTAGGCTATATATAAACCAAATCTGCAAAAGATGTACAGCATTATAGTTGTGTTTTGTTCCATTCGCTGATTGTTTTATTACTTAATCAATTATTGATTTCCAGCTTATTGACCTTTTGTTAATACACGGTTCATTATTCTTTTTTTTCGTTCCCACAGTGATGACAGATGTGGTTGGCATAGCAACATCAAATCCACCACGAATTTTATCCACAAATTATGTGACTTTCAGATGGAAGACTTTTCGCAAAAATTGCTCTTTTTGGGTAACATAATTTAAGAAAGCCTTTTACATTAGTTTTAAATATGGGGAGCAGGCCGTCGTCGCAACGTAGTAATGGTCAGTCGAATGGCTCCGTCGGAAGTGAAACCGAGAGGGAATTGAGGACAGAAAACGCCAAACTTCAGGATAAAATAGCGGAATTGGAACGATTGAAGGTTCCGGAAAGTGTGCAACAGGAAAACGAAAGATTACGACAGGAAAATCAATACTTAAAAGAACAATTGTCTGTTAATTATAGCTCCGTCAGTTTAGATGCTATGTCTTCCCCGAGAACCGATAAAAAAGACAATTTATCACTGCGATCACTGAGAAATAATAAATCTGCAATCGATGTCGATGTATCGTGTGATATTCAAACTGAAGACTTCTCGAAGGATACACAAGCGGAGAAATCGGAGAGCGATTTGCATGGTAATGACGTAAGTAAAGTGGAACTTAATGCCAGCCCTGATGTTAGTCCTTCTGTCCCAAAGAAACAGAAAAAACCACGAAGAATTCATCCGAATTCAGTTCCTCAACGCATGAGTGATATCGATGCCTACGGGCAGGGCTTACCACTCCCAGACGCAGAGCTGTTGCGGAACAACATTCGACGTTCACGACTTCGCAAACGGATGAACGACAGTGGAAACTCGACAGGTAGTTCTGTGGGCTTGTCTCCAGAGGGCAGCGAAAGGGCTGCTAGTTCTTCCCCCGAGAGAACTGATCAAAAGGATGTATTTCTAGGTGTGGAAAGTTTAAACCCTGGAGTTGAAGAGTATGAAAGTAGAAGCGGATCAGAAGCCAAAGAAGACTTATTGATGTGAACCACTTTCTAAAAAACTGTGGCTTGTATGCTAAAATGTCGTATTTCTGACCACTCCTCAAGGAATGGATAGAAGGGCCGCAAAGCAAACGATATTTTCCGAAGGTGGAAGCTTTTGTGTACGTCCTTTTTTCATGGCTAAAAGTACCATCGGCCCAAAACGAATGGCAAAACCCCATAAACCTCTCTCAGAAGGAGCTGAGACCTCAGTGGAATACCGAACTAAGAGTCATCTACCTTTAGCCTTCAGACCTTTAAATATCATAAGAGTGTCACGTGATGGCGCTAAAAAGCCCTTCACTGTCGGTACCTTGATCTTAGTACAAGAACCGAGACGAAAGAAAAAGAAAAAAAAAAATCAGTCACTATGTGGAAGGCTCTGAGTAATGCACTCCTCACGCAACTTTTTCTTGCTTCGTGCAAGCTTCAGTTACGGGCACTAATTTCTAGTTTTTATACAAATCGAAAGCTTCAAACAGAATCCATTAAGATCTCTTGACAAAAGAATTTCAGCCCAAAAGCCGAAGCTTAAATGATACACTGAGCAGGGTGATTCCACGAGACGAGGGGTCGGACGGGCGGGGGGATCGGAGGGGTCGGACGATTTTTTCTTTGGCAAGTTTCACTGGAAAAAGAATACCTAGATCCCTGGGAGCATAGTTGAATACATCGTTTACCTATCTCAGACCAGGTCGTAACAGCTCCCTGGCTAAAGTATAACGAAGGTGCAATAGGGCGTAGGGTAGCTTGTGAATGAAGTACAATTCTTGTGAGAGCTTGCTAGCTATTGCTTATACATAATAGCGAAGATTCAATATTCTCGTATCAGCTCATATCAAAATGTGTCAATGGTGAAACTTTCACATTAATGCATGCTTTAATAGTTTGAAGACTGTATTTTGAATAGGTTCAGTGTAATGAGGGTCTACCCTTCTTTCAAAGTATGGAAGAATGTCTGCCTAGAGAAGTGTTTGGTTACAGAACCATGTAAGTCAAAACTTGATTGGGATGTTAAAGGTTACCACAGTGAGAATATTTAGGACAGGGAGCTGCCTGTTCATGGCAACACTGCTGCATGCCACAGGGCGCCGTGCATTACTTAGGCCAGGCAGCTCCCTGCTTGGGCTTGTCACTATAACCTTAGGCACTTAAAGGAGTATTTTAGTGACAAAATATGAAAGTTTTGAAAAATCAGGGCGTTTTCTTCTCTCTACACTGGTATCAACCCATCTCAATATCATGTTCACAGCTGTGCATTTCATTATGGGAAATCTGTGATGTTATATAGGTAAATTAATTGAATATCTTTTGCATATCTTTATAAATTTGACACGTTAATGAAGTAAGCAGACACTTTTAGAGTCGTAACGGCCTTAGTCTCACTAAAGTTTATGCTCGATCTACAGCAAATGCTATCTAATGCTTCAATGGCGTCAAGCGTCAAGGTCAAAAATTATTTTAACAGGAAATTTAGAGAAATTTGTGAGAATAAAGAAGAGATATATAATCACAATAAGTTGTCCTAACGTTTGTTCCCTCTCAAAGCAACTGGTGAACTTTTCTTTTAGACCCGAATCATAATTTTTTACACAAATTGTCGTATCAAAGCTGTACAGCAGACTTACAACAATGTTGTACTAATTCATGGGTTGTGTCAATATCTTCCAAAATTACCTGACTTCGGTAATTTCAGAAATCGTTTATGCATTGAAATAATATGGTGATTCTAATAAATGATTTAAGCCAGATTTAAGTCAGTTATCTGACAAGGACTTCAAGTAACTTGTTATAACTCCGATGACCAAGCTGAATAGGCCTAGTCATGAATTCCCTTGCATATGTTATGCGGTCGGGGTCCATTTCTGAAGATTGATATTAACATGTTTTCTGGAAGCTTCTATTCGGAGAACTCAAAATACGTTGACCTGTGCATGTATACCTACAGACAGGTGAGCACATCCGTGCACCATAAAGGGCGTCACTAAACATATAAAACACATGAATTAGTAATCACAGAGCTTGTGTCAGGGAGAAGGCTACATCCTTGACGGAACAGTGATGTTGTATCGGCAATATTCAATGTCTCAAAACTGTACAGTAAAACATCAGTATGTTCTGCAGCACACCTTATTATTGTCCAAAACTACTTCATCATATATTTGCTTCATCATCAAAGATCACTTTCAATTTGACCTTTCCTTACTTAAAATGTATCACTTCCTCTCTACTAACAAGGAGACTTTCTTCTGTAAGTAGTGGATAGCTTGCAACATGTATCATCAGTAATATTATCTGATGAGCAGAGGAGATCTCTCCACGATGGGAAACATTTCTGTTTCGTCCTCTCCCCCTCCTCCTCCTCCTCGATGCATCAGTCTTAGAGAGATCACTGCATTTTGCAAACAACAAGTTTTATCTACTTCTTCTCAAACAGGTCCTTTGCGAGTAGCTTTTCAAGACAACTAGGTTCATAACTAGCAGCTATTGATTGATCGATATGATCCTTTCGGAAAGCAATTTGCTCTTCGGTGAGATTTCCCCTTCCCAATACATCCATTTCGTACTCGCCGATATGTTTTCGCCAATTCTGAGCTGCTTCGTTCTCCGGCCACGTTACAAAAATATACTGCGCCACACATCGAACCATCGAGATTTTGTGCCAACCTACTCCTCGTTTACCCGCAAAGTGGTTGAACATACCACATTGATCGACACTAACGAGTACCTTCCCTTCACAGCCGACAAACGTTCGCGCGTCAACTATCATGACATGTGCCCCTTCTTGGCCTTCCTCTTCTTCTGGGGATGAGTGAAGAACCGATGACCATCTGAGATTTGTTTTCTTTCTTTCGAATGTTGTGTTAAGAAGATTCTTGAGGTTCTTGAATGTGGTCCCGCTAAAAGCAAAGTTGTGGAGCATAATAGTGATGTCCTTGTTTTCGATGTCCTTCAAGTTTTTGAATACTCTCTCGATTGTATCGTACATCCTTTCTTCGATGCACAAACACGCCATGAAGTCCATGCCTTCAACAGGGGGACACTTACATTTGTCCAAGCGATAGAGCAATGGCTTTGGTCCTCCGATAACATGACCACATTTCGAAAATTCACCGTGCCCATCCCCAGTGATCTTTTGTATTTCTTTTATAACTTTGAATAAAGTCATTGGGACTCTTTTGATTGAGTCTAAGTATTCAAAGTGAAATTTTGAGGGCATAAACTCCTCTATCCATCGGGGATCCTCATTTCGCGATGATTTGACTCTGTAAGTGTGCGTAGAAACACTTAACCAGACCTTGGTCCCGAGTGGAACCTCACCAATAGCTTTGTCTATTGCTTCTCGGGATTGCTTTAGCAATTCGAAAGGAACTTCGTCCATTAAAAGGTGTCTTCTGATGCCACCTTCATCTTTCGTCAAGTCTAGGATCGTCTGGACCAAAATTTCGGGTGTGACCTTAAATTTGAACCTCGGAGCATCTTCGTCGTCACTTCCGGCTTTTTCTTGGTGCAATTCTCTAAACTGAGTGACAGTGATGCCTTTTTCGTTGTTAACAAACACCTCCATCTGTTGGCTGGACCGATAGGACAGTTTGAGGGCACAGAACAAAGAATCATTAATATCTGTGCAAGTGACAATGGTTACATGGCATTCGATTTGGTCTTTGCTAGCTTCTTTAAGGATTTGACGAGCTTTTGCCGCAAGAATCAAACTCTTTCCAGTTCCACTATCACCGGACAATATCATAAAGCTTAT
>JAAAJZ020054079.1:0-10017 GCA_010015985.2 Actinopyga echinites
CTCACGAAGAACAATTCGCACGTTTATTTTTGCGACTATTGCGTTTTTGAACGCAAAACAGTCGCAAAAATAAACGTTGGAATTTGTCTTCCTGAATAAAACTACAATCTCACGAAGACAAATTCGCACATTTATTTTTGCGACTATTGCATTTTGAAAAACGCAGTAGAGGCAAAAATAAACGCGCGAATTAAGTGAGTATGTTTCACGTGAAAATAGGAACGCTAAAGCTACGTCAAGCAGTCGCAAAATATTAGCACTAACTTCGTACTGACTTTTCACTAATTTTTTTTAATCTTTTACAAATAGAGCATTTAAATAACAATGGCAGTAAGAAACATGCTGGACAGTATCCTAGAGGGTTTATGATAATCTGAATTATACTGCATTGTCCTGTTAACAAAATTATACAACTGTCATAATTTAGAGGTATTGTGCTAACAATAATTAATAATTAATAATTAAATAATTATTAGTTAATGATATTCAAGGTCTTGCAATAGTTTAAGCTGTTATTAAGTGAATTCGAGAGTTTTACCCCTTTCGTTGATGTACAAAGTTGTTTCTCTTTCCATACTCTTGTTTGATATTATTTTCGTTTTGTGTTATATCTGTCATTAACTGCTAGTAAGAAATTATTCTGATGATTTGCTGGCAATAATGAATTTTAAGCGTTTAACATAAAAGTATTTGTCCTGCATGAAATATATATTTTTTAAAGTGTCAGAGTTTTCAAACTATCAAAATGTCGATCGGTGTGGGTTAAGTATACTATTGCAAGTAATACCTGTAACCTTCTTTTGTAACAGGAGTAATGGAGCAATAGTAAAATTATATGTTACCCCACACAGCTTCAAAACAATAATTAAGAAGGGAAATTGCACAATACAGAATGTAGAGTGCCCCATTATATAATACATGACTTGCTTTGAATATTAAAACAATACGCATTGGAAGATTTTAGATACGATAAGATTATCAAAGTGTCAATTTTTCGGCGCACTTCGCGCCGAAAAACCATTACTGATGACTACTCCAAAATCATTTCCTTTAAGACAGCTTGGGTAAGATGATCTTTTTGAGAACCACAGGAAACTCCTAGGTGTATCATCATCCGGCGTGGCCTTCCAATAGAATTTGATCCATTAACGATGAAAAAGCCAGTTCATTATTAATGTCGCTCATTTCGGTATTTTCGTAGCACTACGGTATTGCATGAAAAATGACGGAGAACATTACAAAAACCAGTACGAAGTAGAGAAGCCGTACAAAATATCAAGAATCTCCAGTATTTTACCTCAAAATTTGCACAATCTGTAGCACCAGGTTGCTTTTAAGGTCCCTCAAATATTAAAAATTTTTCACCTCTCCCCTTGTACCCCTCCGCCAGGACGGCAGTCCCAAACAACGTTCCCGCTAACCCTCACCCCTAGTTGAGGATAGCTTCCTACCGCCATATGAAATGTACAATGCACAATGTTCTTATTGCATTCAAACAAACGTGTTTGGCTTATGCTGATGTGATCCCTAGGGGTCCCTACTCCAACATTATTCCATAGAAAACCTTATACCATAGCCATATCACCATACCCAAAGCTGTGGCCTCTGAGGGTGTATGCCGTTCTTTGCAACTCTATAGCCAAGGCAGACCACCTGACGACATTGAACTTCTGTGACGTAATGAGGAGCCTCTCATGCTTATTCATTGCTATAGTAGATAACAAAAATGATAATAAAATTTAAAAAAAAAATAGTGTATCGACTGCACGATGTCTTTTACTGATCAGCCAATCTTGCCATTCTGGCTATTCAATCACATGCGTTTATTTGACAAAGATTGGAGTTCGGACGTTTCCTCTGTAATGGCTCGTCTTTTTTCACATGTTTAAACTGGCTATAATAATGTGGATTGTTGGTCTTCACGCGATCCCGTGGATGGAATTTTCTACCTACCTACTAATCTACTGTTAAAGCAAATATTCAGTGGTTCGTGTGATAGCCCTTCTCTTCTTTGGCTATACTCATTTATTAGCCAGTTAGATTATCAACAATTGCAAAACTTGTTGGACCCTTGTCGCTCGGAAATAAAGTTACCTAGCTACCTTATTTTGAATGACCTATCATTTCGTACCTACAGAAAACATTTCTAAAAATATGAAAACTTGCTCCCCCACAAACGCAATACTGCCCTTAAACACGCCATTTGCTGCATCGTTATATCACGAGCAAACGTAGGTCCGGTTCTCACGGACACGAAATTTTCCCCACGAGGTATCATGAGGAAAGGATTACGGGTTATTCAGATCATACAGAAGATGCTTAAAAGAAAATCGTTTGAATTCGTTCGTAAGAGGGCATTAGCCTACTTCAGTTTTATATTTCATGCGTAACAATTTATCCGGAAATTATGCACCATTGTACAGAAAACTTTGAGAACTTTTGGTTGAGAACTTTGACAGCCGTATTTTTTTTGCTTATTTGCTTAGTGATCCCGTTTTCTGTAGGGTATGATCGTACTTGCTAACCATAGAACGCCTTTTATAAGTTACAAATAAAGTTCCTCGCATAATTTCTGGAATTTTGTCTCGGTATGATTCTCTGAACTTTTAATGAGGGTTTTTACTGGACCGACTTAGTGTGGGGACGACTTGGTTTCGGGACAACTTGGCTGGGCGTCGAGTTGGTTGGTGTCGAGTTGGTAAATTTGGGGACGACTTGGTCTGCCCTCCCTTTTCTCATGTATACAGCTGTCACAGTGGAGTATGCAAACACTTTTATCTGCGCCATGGCTAGACCTATTCTGTATGCAGATTTTTAGTTACAGTACTCGTGACTTGTATATCATCTTAAATTGTTTCAAAGGGACATATCTTTTACATCCACAATTCCGCACATAGTAAGAAATTTCATATTAGGTCATACTTCACACTTCCTTTATCAAAAAAAAATCATTATCGAGAGCCATCTACTCTATGCAAGCGATCTTTTGCTACACGCTTAGTTTCCAATAGACAACACTTTGAGGATTTTACTCCAAGCAAATTTAGGTTACACTGGTGAGGTGATTGCAACATTTTTTTCCACAGAGCTTTTCTGTGAGGTTCCCCCAAGCAACATACCAAAAGTCATACAAGACCCTTAAAGGGGAAATATGCGTAAGTTGCATAAATCCGAAATGGCTATCATATTTCAGTGTTTTGACAATTTTGACTCATACATGGTCTGCATGAGTAACTTTAAGTTCTAGAAGGGGTTTAAGGGGTCTGGGTTAACGGAACATTTAATTCAGACAACTTAAAGTTTGTTCAGACAAAAAAATTTCATTTGCACAAAACCAAAATGGCTACTAAATTTCACTTTTGCGCCATATCTTGGCACACAAATGACCTGTAAGAGAGACTAGCAGTTCTGAAAAAATTTAGATACATGATGTCAACTTGAATCCTTCATAACTTGCTACATTTGAATAAATGCTAGATGATCATCACAATCCATTAATTTGTCTTATTTCGGTTTATTAAACACACAATATGGCGTTTAATGTTCTCAGTGGAAGTACTTTTTGGGCCAGTGTATCCAGGATGGTGTCAGGTTTGGTCCTGGAATAACTGATTCAAGTACAGAATTTTCAATATAGCTACCAGATTATTATATTTAAGATAGCGGTTTGAAGTAAAGAAGCTATTATAGTTTTGAATAGATACGAAGACTTCCAGTGTTAATTGGAATCTGTGGACTGATCTTTCCAAATGCTAACTTATATTGTGATTTGATAGCCCCAGATTTTATAAATATATTTTATTACCATATATATATTCAAGATGGCCAGGAAGTAGGTGTCATATGTTTTTTTTTTCACTGCTAATGTCTAGTGAATATTCCAGAGGTGATCATATAGGAAGATATACAGTAGAGTATGCCTGTATATATCAACACCTTTCTGGTATAATCACAGCAGATGGTGTCTTTTATATAGATTGGATGGTATTGCAAGCGTACCTGCATATCCAACATTTCAACAACGTCAAATCCAAAACGAGCAAAAGGGACATTTTTGTTTAAGAACTGGGAAGAATGTTTTTCACTTTATTGGTTTTAAACAGCTCGCGACTCGAGTCCTTTACCAAATTTACTAAATTACCTGATATGATGAATATCAGAGTACCCAGCAACTTGGGAGTCACTAAAATGGCTGCAAATAATTGAGTTGAACATGAAGCGGATCGACTTCGTTCTCTCCGGGCCTTGCCCTTTGGCTTTTGAAACACACCAAGTACATTTAATGCATGGTACAAAGGTGATGGTGGACTTCCTTACAAGAGTAGGCATCTACAATCCTGGACAAATAAGTGGGGTGTTCAGTGTCAGGTCTGCGATAGAATTTTAGGATATATCCCCCTTCACCCCTTCTCCGATGTTGCAAAAATAGCAGCGCGCACCTTTTTCTTCAGCTCCAGACTTTATTAGCTTCCACAACAACATAGCAGAGGGATTTTACTTGATAATTTCATCCAGCATTGCAGACGGACGAATTTATACTATAAAACAATAGAATCAGACAGCTTACCAGACTTCTTTTCATTGGACCCACGATTTGCACAGGGTGATCAATCAGAAGGAAGGGGAGTTGATCCCCCCTCCCCCAATAAACAGTGTTGCCAGGGCTTACGCAAAAGTTGTGCTTATCTTTGAAGGTGTTTTGCAAACCTTTGTTCCCCTCTGTCTCTGCTCAGCCTTAATATGAAGCACCTGGAATAAGATCGTCTCTACAGACTTTCATTCTAGTCACCCTTCATCTAGTACAAGTGTCCAAATGGTGGACAGAAGCACACAAATCTTCATAGAGAGGCATTTTTATCACCCTATCTTACAACTGTTCTACCAAAGGACACCTTCCAGGATCGCGTTGGTTCGCATCTCCTGGGCCAAATGGTAGCCATCATGGGGATTGGGTGATATATGTGGCGCATTTACCTGCTTGAGTTATGGACGGTTTTCTGCGCTTTGAATCCCTCAAACAAGAAAAACAGGAAGCCTCTGAACTGAACAGAACTGTCCTTGAAGAAGGCAGAAGCTTAAAAGGAGCCTTACGATATTCCCTCTCCTCTCATCTCTTTTCTCAGACACAACTAGACTTCTACCAAACAACACAAATCTAGTATTTACTGCCATTGGATTGGATGGGTAGGCCCTTGCCCCACGACTATTCATCTGACTGCATGGATACAATGGGATCTTTTACGGACGAGCTGCCAAGAAGACGACACAAAGCAATCCTTCCACCGATCTTGGGAATTATTGAATTATGCAAAGAAGTTCATGAGCCCTCGCAAACTTCTCTTCTGAGCCAGCTCTTCAACACCATCTTCTATATCTATTTATAAAGGCCTTCTCTTGCTGCACTGTCTGCCGTGTACAATAGTACTTTTCAAACCATGCCCATACTGGAAGGACATATGTACTTTACCTGTACAAGGTATCATTGGTACCAAACGCCGATAAAGAAAATGAGACGCAGATGTTATGTTTCAACAAACTTGGCTGTGCATTAATTGATCAACATTTCTCAGTCAGGGAATACAAAGTGTACTTTCCGTTTTTTGTACAAAAATGGATCCGAAATCAGACCAACTCTTTCAAGGATGACTGTTCTGACTTCAAATAGGTCACATAAACATGACTTTCAAGACAAAACTCAGGATGGATAATCAAGAGTATCATCAAATGGGGACAATGCAGACCAGCTTTCTGTAGTATCCCCAGCTCTAAGATGTTTGGGCTATGTCAACGTCTTGGGCCTTGTACATGGCTGCCCCACCACAGAAGTTCTTGTTTTTAAGATCAGTGGCATGATCGATCAAACCCGTGTCGATAATTCATTATATAGCGGTCACTTACCTGACGTTTTCCGAGGAGTGGTCACAGTCCTCTAATATTTAAGCGTCGTGGTGACCTCATGGTAACGTACTGAGGAAACTAATGTTACAAACTAGTCCACTGGTTCATGAGAAACATAAATTGACTGCTTTCCACTGGCCTATGATTTCCTCACTCTTTATGGCAATGAAATGTTATGAAGGAGAGCGTGGTGAACTATTGGTGATGAAATGTTCCAGACGGTTCATGGGTTTTGCCAATAAATTCCCTTCTGTGGTACTAAGACTATGTATTTTTTCAGACAACCTTGCATGCATTCTAAACGGAAAGTATAGGAACTAATGTCTAAATCGAAATTTAAAGTTACCTCTATCCCTCGTTAACCAAGATATTCGCAGTTGAAATTGCCACATTTTTTACCAAAAGTGAATTGAAGCAAGCAGGAGTGATGTCATCTCCTCACATTGTTAAACATATTATGTTTTTCTTAAGCTTTACACCCAATTTGATACTTCAACATTTAGTGCTGTCATAATGTGAATGTATGACGGATATGAAAATTTTTCAACCTTCATAACCAGTACTTAGGCTGACTTCCTATTGATTTCAAGGTCAAAACAACATATTCAATAAATGAGAAAACAAAAAAGTGTTCGTCACATTGAGGAGATGATGTCACTCTTGCTTTATTCAAATAACTGCTGGTAGCAAATGGATTACTTCAGCTGATATTCAATATCTCGAGAACCACACAAGGGAATTGCATGTAACTTTCACCAGAATGGTTTGATTTACTTAGTCTTAAACATTCAAAGCTAAATTTGTGGCTGGACCCTGCTTTAAAACGTAGATAACTAGAACTACTCTTTCATGCCTTGTCATTTACATCCACTAATAGATATTAACGAATTTAAGTTATCAGTATATATCTATCACTAATCACCGAGTAATCCTAATTGGCTATGGAAAAGTGAATTTTAGTTGAACTCAGAAGTTAGATACATCGCGGGGCAGGATCAGGTTTGTAGTCCAAGCTTGAAGGACATGTAGCACACCATTACCAATTTCCCTAATGACTACTGTACTAAATTCGAAACGTTCTACAGTCATTATTCTTGTAGAAGTTCAGAGTCATGGCATGCTACCTACCATGCAAATTAAGGATGTGGATGTGATCTTACATGACTGCATGTAATTTGATCTAAAATATAAAAAAGTTCAGGCCTTCACACCTGTTCCCTGATCTGATCAGAAAGTTAAAAACCTCTGTATGATGTAAATCACCTTCCGTCGTCCCCAAAACCCATTAATCATAATGTGGTGCTTAAAACGTTTTACTCCATTTGGATGTGTGGAGGAATGTGTGAGGATGTGTGGAGGAATATTGAACCAATGGTGGTGTGTTACATCGTTGTTGCTCTGTATTATCATCCGCTGCTATGATTACCGTTGAAGAGCTACAACAGGCTTTGATTACTCTCTTTAATTACAAGACAGAATTGATAATAACGTCAAACTCTGTTTGAATCATCAGTTGAATAAAAGAAATCTACTGTCATTTCTACAGAACTGCATATTACGAAGAAGTGAATTTGCACCATCTGTCAGCTATATTCTTTGCAACGAATTGAAGTCACTTCCGTCCACTAAGCTAGCGCACTAGTCTGCAGCCTATACATATGCGGACTACTTACCTACCTTTCTTTCTCGGAAGTATGTGTATGTACCATAGTTTCGAGAAATCGGTGTTTCTTTCTGCATTAAATGTATCATGTATTTTCTTCCTTTTAATAGCTTGAGCCTATGTTTTCAATGTTTGTGCATATTTGTTTTTTAAATATTGTATTTTGTTCGTCGGAGTTTCTCATAAGAAGACAAAGTTTTGAGCCATTTATTGCCTAACGTACCCTTTTCCAAGGAAAGCGTAAGTGTGACCGCTTTCGGGTGCTCTGAGCAGTGGCTGCACCAGGATTTGCAAAGTTGGGGGGAGGAGACAAGTGGAGGGCAAGAGAAAATGTTGGGGGGGGGGGCAAAGAACTTCGCGAGAAGCGCTGGCTTTAGCGGGTGGGGTCCAGGGACCCGTTTTAGGGCCCCTGGTGGGGTCCAGGAACAAAGCTCCTGTGGGGTTCCCAGGCGAAGTCCCGGAAAGCTCCGAGGGTTCAGCATATCTCTCAGTGAAAAATAAGTCCCATTATAGGTATATTCTGGGTTATAATGCACCATCCAGTGCAAAGATTCCACATGATTTTAATGTATATTAGTTCGGGGCTTTTCAACCTTGTTTCATTCGCCCCCCCCCATACTTGACCTACGATGCGTACCCCCAGGTGGAGAAAATATACTTTTTGCAAATTTAATACAGCATTGCCATAATATTTGTAACTGAAAGTCACATGAAAGTCCAGGCACATAGTCAAAATATTGTCAAAGCAGAAGCGTCTCTTGGTCCCCGGCCCCCTTTAGGTTGAGGGCTCCTGGTGGTGTCAAGTGTGACATCAAGGGTGACGAAGCCGTCCTACGATCTAGTGTAAGTAAGAAATTGTGGGCATTAGAAATGTGCATTTAATCTTCTTCAAATGACTATGGATGCAAACCACGACAAATTGACATTTTTAATGGCCTGATGCTTGGGCTGAATAACAGACGATAAGTTGATTATGCGAGGGTCGAACGGCTAATGGCTTTTGGGAGGGTCGCACGGCGGATGGCGGTTAACTGGGGCTGTAGAACATTAAATTTACCCAAGCTGTCCTCGCAAGATATAATGTTGGAACAGCCAACTAGGACGGGCCGAAAATATGGAGTTTTAAGGCTTTTTCTTAGTGTCTCATGTCATATTACATATACCCCATCACAGACAGGGGCTGCATTCTCATCAAGTACATAGGGAACCGGTGTTCTTTACGGTACTGCAGAAGGCCTACGAATATCCTCAGTTTAAAGCAACCTTACTCTGATCATCATTCAAAAATTGTTGAGTTCCACTACTGAAATGTCCGCTTCTTAAAAATACACATTTTAAACCCGTCACAAGTACCTGCCCTAAAATTATAGCTCGTAGGGCAGCTTATTTGGAATTCCTGTCTTGAAGCCCAATGCAATCCCAAGTTATCAACCATCATACATCTTTCCCACCCACAACCCCCTGCATCATCAAATTAATCGGACTTTATAATCCGAGCTACAGTAGTGTACACCAAAATGTGACTGAAAGATATCCTCCATCCGAATGCATCACTACTTGGTCCCTGCCGGTGCGTAGCCCCTGGACCCCACCAGGAGCCCAATAGCGAGGGCATGTGTCCAGACCCATGCCCTAGTGGGAGGGGCGCCTTTGGCGGCGTTTAGACATGCCATTTCTTCCATTGCCTCATTTTTATCAGTGTGCCCCCTTTGGGCCGTTATCGCCCCTGTTACCCGCAAGGCTAGTTACTCTACTGAGTGGAGGAGGACGTCCAGGCTCACAGAAATTTTCAAAGCAAAATTTTGTCACCATAGATATGTGTAAATTTACCGTCATTTAAAAGATGGTTTAGATGCATGTAAAAGGCAAGGGAAATGTGTCATTTTCGGTATCGTAATATGAAACAGGCGCTTAGCGAAGGGTGATAGGGCGAGACAGCTCTCAGTTTGAGGATGCTTTTGATAGCTATTCTACTGTATTAATCAAATCGGCAAAACGTCTACAAATGCGAAGTTTTTCAGCTAATTCTCCGCGCACCTACTTCGAGTTCTATACCTCCTCTCCATAAAATTATTGTTCTAAAGCCCCGGGGTATCCTCTTAATGATCCATTCTCCTTCACGCCCCCTGTATTCTTAGGAGTGTGCCCCTTGGGACGGTTATAGCCCCTGTTACCCACAAGGCTAGTTACGCCACTGAGTGAAGGAGGGAGCACTCCCCCCCTCGCAGAAAATTTCGCGCACACCTTCCTATCTATAACATTATTGTTCTAAATCCCCGGAAACCCTCTTAATAATCCATTCTCGCTTTTCACCTCCTCTACATTATTGATACCGACCGACTTTAGTCATACGGAGTAATGAAAAAGTCAAATTTTGATATTTGTGGTCTGTTAAGTGTCCACCTTATGTTATTTGAAGTTGAAGATTAAATGGATCGTTTTAATGCCTACAATTT
>JAAAJZ020054190.1:0-10017 GCA_010015985.2 Actinopyga echinites
AAAATTGACCAGGGCAACATATACAGTAAGGCCGGAATATCAATTTGCACTTTCTAAATTCAAAATTTTAAGTTGAAAAAAAAAAAAAAATACAGCCCTGCAGTTATACATCTTTTAGGATTCCTACATAGATGAAGCATGCTGTCTGACATCACCTGTTTCCTGGGTGAGGAGTATATTGTTTTCTTTGTAATCATTTTGCAATATTAGATTGAGGTAACAGCTGCGTGTGGTGAAAGCTATCACAGTGAGTTGTCGGATGTAACACGATGCATTTTGTTACTAACACAGAGAGTTAGTTCCGTATCTCAGTGATCGAGGAGTCTGCTTTACCCTCCAGAGCTGAGGGTTTTACTTGGCTCCCATCTCTCTAGCTCAACTCTCATTTTACTCCCTGGTAGAGTCTGGAAGGCTAGCTGTGCAGGTTTCATATGAATGGAATGTGTTTATGCTCTGTGTTTCCATGGATTCCGCACTGGATGTTTGGGTGGGACCACAATATAAATGTGAAGTATTAAGTGGTGATAGCATTCCTTGCTAAAAGACTTTAAACACTTTCCTGGTGGGGTGTACATAATCATTGACATCATGAAGACCTGTCAACTGTAGTATACTTTCACCATGCAGTTATAGTACCAGTATTAAGAACTTCATTTTAACCAGAGGCCATTCTTGGCAGTGCCTCAGGATTGGAAGTTCTTTCCTGGTCATTGACTTCGCCCACACGTACCTGTACAATGCAAGTGCACACATAAATGTACACATACATATTGTGTATTTTAATTGTGACAAGTTGCAATCTTCGGTCATGCAGTTACCAGTGTTGTTAAGAGTTTCTGCAACATCATTCATCATACTTGTGTTGTACATTCATTATACAGTGTAGGCCAACTTGCCCTGTACACATGTTTATATTTGTCAGTGAACATTGTCAAATTAATATATTGATATTGTTTCACAGGTTCTTTAAAGGCTCTCAAGTCTCACCCCAGACAGAAAAAATTCTGCAAACTGAAGTAACTTTAGCCCCGCCTCCAATTTAAAAACAAACACGTGCCACTTCCAAGACACAGCCACAGTAACCTGCATTATATGTTGAAATTGCTCCAGGCAAATTTCAAGGACAACCTGTGTGTGACTGTGAGCTTAATTGGCAATACAACTCTTTGTGCAAGATATCACTGGGCAACCAGGGTGGAGCATGATTGTTTGAATGAATGTCAATCAAAGCACAACTAACAACAAGATTTAGGCCTAACTGGTTAGGTCTAAATATATTTGGGGGGATGCTATAGGCCCTTTAATGAAAAAAAAAAATACAAAGCTGACTCTCTGACCCTGTCTATGTTTGTAAGTTAGTTATTACTTTGTCTGTGCCTAAGCAGCTGTTGAAGTTATTTTTTAGGTGTATTGGTATTATGCTGGATGACTAAATGCTTATAATACATTCAAAAGGAGTATATGTGATACCATTTGAAGTAATAGTGCTTAGCAGTAGGAATGTTTAGGTTTTATCCTTGGCTAGATCACTGTAACATTGGCTTTCCATCCAAGAGTACCTATTGGGTTGTCTCTTCTGTACTAACATTTCCAGTGGGAAAGTAACCAAATTTGAATTTAAATGTCCACTTTGGCAGGAAAATTGCTGTTTTTTGGTCAAAATTGGCTCTTTTTTGGGGCACACCTGAGGTAGAAACTATCAAAATTTTAGACAAAAGTGCTCTCCACCTCCTGTTGAAAGAATTCCCTTACACTCATGAATGTAATTTACAAGCTGTGGGGTGCTTCTCCTTTATTTCCCCTCCTGCTGAAAGAATTCCCTTACACTTGTGATTACTATTCTCTTGCTCTGCACTACAGCTTGTTGGTTCAAACGGTGTACCCAACACTGAGAAGAAAGTCCGTCTACAGTTGTTCCACCCTCCCTTTGCCTACAAAGCCAAGCCTTCTCAAGTTGATGTGAGTGAAACTTACAGATATTTGAAGATTAATCATACTGCATCTTTGTTTCCTAGCACTTCTGGCATGAACTGTTAAAAATTTGATTTTATGTACAGTTGACCTATGTAGGTTTTCTTTATGTTTCCACTATATACCGGATTGTATTTGCAATAATTCATGACTACTTCTGAAAATGTTAGCTCGTGGGTTTTGCTAGGATAATTTGTTATAACTGGGAAGTATTAATGATAATCAAGGATATTTCCTGAAGAAAATGTATCATAGATTTAGGGCTATTTCCATCTCTTCTTTTGTATGCAGTGTATGCTAACATTGAACAATATATACAGGAACCTAAAGACTTTCCTCTATCCTTTATTAGATTAATAGCTTACCCTTGTTTCCTCATCCCTCTTC
This sequence comes from Actinopyga echinites, assembly GCA_010015985.2. Classification (NCBI taxonomy): domain Eukaryota; kingdom Metazoa; phylum Echinodermata; class Holothuroidea; order Aspidochirotida; family Holothuriidae; genus Actinopyga; species Actinopyga echinites. Next base: position 2,359 of record JAAAJZ020054190.1, read on the forward strand.
TTCCAAGGTTTACCAGTGGTGGTTAAACGTCCCTCGCCAACGTTACCCATCCACCTTGTATGTCACTGTCAAACCTATGCAACTACCAGAAAATATTGAACCAAGCAGTAGGTCCATGTATGCCACACAGCAGGTGAGTCTTATTGTCAGGAAGATTTTTGAACATGGAATGAGGCACCTTATTCCTGAAACCAAATGGAAGACCTGACATTTTTTCCGGTATTCAGCTCCAGAGTAATTATGATCCTTAAACTGAGAGCATGTGTCTTTTACCTGCTGACATCTTCATTCCCTGCCCTCCTTGCCTCCTTGAGTAGATCTGCCAAGCCCCTCGCCCTTCCTTCATGAAGATGTACAGCTCATTCATGTAAGTCACCAGTTATCAAGTCAATGTACTGTAGATCTATTCAGGAAGGGATGGGGGATGGGGATAGGGAGGTGTTGTATGTTTTGACTTGTAGGCAGTAGGTTATTTCAAGGGTGCAATGTTTAAGTTGGGGTTGCAGTTATCAGGTGATGCTTTCTCTGATTTTGCATTCCAGTGTTTTGTGTTTTTTCTCATTTTCCCTCTCTTCTATTTTTGTTAGTTCTTTCAGAGCTTTGTTTTTCAAGGTTTTCTCCATATGTCAAACAAAAACATATTTTCATGCTAGCATATGGTAAAATAGTGTGAAAAAAAATGAAAAAAATTTTGTGAACGGTTTTAGGACATATTGATATAGAGCCATTTATCATATGGTATATTATTCAAGTATGTGCAGTTGCTTTGTTTTTTCAGTTGGCATATTAAAAATATTGTATATCTGTATCTGTTGACCTGAGTGGCTTTCTAAGCTGATTCAGATGGAGTTAAAACGGAACAAATAGAAAATAAAAAGCATGTAAAATTTCATTGTTATCTTGTTAAACAGGAGCAAGGACTGATGACATACAAAGAACTAAAGAGTACGATTGAGCTAGGCTTGAAGTCAGCAACACCAGTGTGAGTTCTTTTATCTTTTCTTTTTTTTTTCTTTCCGTTTGTACAGTTGAAGTAGCATCAGCGTATGTGGTAAGATGTATTTGTCTGAAATGCTCAGGACATGTGAATTTCATCCCTGTGTTTTTAATGTAAAGTGAAAACATTAAAAACATGGAAAGTTGAGCAGGCACACACTTGATGAAATGTTGCAAAAGTGGTTTTTCTAAAATGTTCCATTTTCGCATTTCTAGACATCAAGTCGTGCCCACTACTTGGTCCAGGCTTCCGGGACAGATGTGTCGGGTCCCAAACAAGCCAACTTTATCCCTTGCAGGGGACCGCAAAGGATGCTATGTGTTACGCTTCTCTCCAAATGGAAGGTAGGTATTAAAGTATTGATAGCGTAGTGGTAGTGAGATATAATCTTTGAGATGAAAAAAATGATGATGAGATTAGATTGGTATTTGAAGAGGAACTGGAGATGTGAGATCTTTTTTTATTCTTTGTCTCAGGAGTCTTGCTTGTGGATGCAAAGAGAAAGAAGGGTACCCAATTGTTATCTATGAAGTGAGTAAAGTCTAATTTTGTTTCAGTAAATGTATTGAAGGAACACGTTCAATCCATATTTATAAACAGTTTGGAAAATTAGCTATTAGCATTAAGAATTTCAGTTTTTGTTATGAATTTCTGTGATTCTTCTGAAATTTAGAACAGTGCTTTGTCTCGCTGTCAGACTGATAGTACAGTGGTTACTGTGTATTTATTTTTGTGACCAGACAGTTTCCTCTTAGGAAAAGTAACCTTACATGACATTGTCGACAATTTTCTCCCAGTTGAATCTGGAGCAAATATGTCTGGTAGGGTGAAGTTGTTAGGGTCAGAGTTGTCCTTGAAAATGTACTTGTATAAAAGTTTTTTAATTACTTTTAAAGTGTGGAATATTATGACTGTGCAAGTATTGATGCTTTCTTCATCTCGTTCCCATTTAGATTCCCTCAGGGAGGTTTAAAAGTAAATTTCCAGGCCACTTTGGGATCATATATGACTTAGTATGGTCTGCATCAGGAGACCATCTTCTTACTGCATCCTCTGATGGAACAGCAAGGTATGAGTCATGTCTAATATGTAATGTTTCCTGCTCTCATTTAATTTAACACAAGAAAATTTCTCTCTTTGAGACAGTGTTATTATAGTAAAATAAGTATGTCTTATGAAGTGCTTGGTCATTGCAGACATAGACCTCAAACTGCTTTACAAAGTTCCTCCACAACTTTTTCCTCTGCAACACTCTGAAGCCTTTATCAGGTCTCAAGGTTGAAGACTCACACACTGTATTTTTATTCAACTTGTCCCAGTCCCATATACAAGGCACCAAGCTGGGAGGATAGGCAACAGGTCCTGTTTTATCAAGTCGTTGGTGTGATTCAGCTTGTCTTCCTGGCACAGAGTTGGATGCTGTAACTGCTAGGCCATCTCATATGTTCTTGGCAGTGTAATAGTAGAGACATGTTTCATTACCATTTTACTATTCAGCTCTGAGGTTGGGTGTGGGGAACATTGTGGTAATCAGTGTAGATACACACATAATGATTTTTGACATTTACAGGGAATGGCTGTAGTTTTTCTAACTCTGCCTAATATACCCCCTAAACAAGGTGTGCCAAATCTGTAGCTTGCTGCTAGCGCAGACAGCTTTCCACCTTCCATAAATTCTGGGTGTCTGTGATTACCCTTTTAGACGAACTGTTATAACCTTTGCATTTCTTTATTTCAAATGTATATGTTGTCTTATTATTGTATATGTAATTTTATTTGTTTATCACTCCTCTTTATAAATACTTTATATTTATACTGGAACAAATAAATTGAATCGAATAAATTGAATTACCTGGAAAAGTTTAACAAAGAATGGGAACTCTGAATTTTCACATAATAGTAACCTGTGTTTGAAAGTATCTTGGTCTCACATCTGTTTGTGTAATGCTATATATATATATATATATGTGATATGTGGAAGCTGGAGAATCAACCATCCCTACAATATTTTAATGCTGATTTCATATTTCACAGGATATGGAATATGGACACCCCTGAGTCTGCAGCTGAGAAAGTGTTTCCTCATCCAGCATTTGTTTATTGTGCTAAGTTTCATCCGAAAGCTGAACAACACATTGCTACAGGTGGATATGATAGCCTGGTCAGGGTGTGGAGCTCTGAGAATAACACACAGATTGGAGAGGTAGGTTACATTATAGCCTGTGAATGGCTTGCATGTCTGTCAGACATGTGCTACTCAGGACTGCAACAGTCAACTGCAATTGCAATACCACTGTCTGCAAAATTCGATTTGCATTCATGTAGTACACCTGTAAGATCAAAGAAGATGCATTTCTGCAAAAAAGGAAAAGAAAAAAAAAGCCGAGAATGAGTGTTTTTGTGTACTTGCTTCATCGATATTTATGTATAATACCCAATCAGCAATCAAAAAGTGAGGCTCATGATCGTGAAAAGATTATATTGGAATTCATGAAGTCTGTCCTCGTTTGTTGGTGTAAGAACATGGCACACATGCGCACCTATTGGAAGGTAAGTGCATAGCTAGAGATAGTGTTGGACAGGAGTTTGAAGAGTAGAAAAAATATGATCCAAAGATTGATGGTGTATATCATAGCTGGCTCATTCTCTAATGTCCTTGGGCATCATAGTTCAACTGATTTGCCTGTTCATACCCAAGTGTTTAATGGTGAATGTTCCTGTAGACCTAGTTTCGCTGCTGAAAGTATTCTGGAGGTACTGTAGCTTTTTGAAGGCTGTTGTTTAATGGTTCCCATGGCCTGGAAATGTCATTAAATTGTATTTTCACTTTCCAGACCAAGATGAGTTATGAAATTTTATTAAAAAGTGACGGAAGTCATGAAAAATTCATTGAATTAAATTGTCTATGAAATGCAGGAACCTTGTATAGAGAATGTGCAGATGATGCATTTTGTACCACGTGAGTTATTTATCTGGACGGCAAAGGGCCTCATTTTCACATTGACTTACTACGGAGTCCTGGTTTTAGTATGACATTTCACCTCGCTGGTTAATATTTTTGGCCAAAATTGTTACTCATTGCTCTTGTTTTTATTGCACATATCTTCACGGTCAGAAAAAAGGAAGTTTTACTTAGAGAAACTCAAGCTTTCCTAAGAAAATGAACAAAATAAGCAGACAGCAGTAATAATATTAGTTCCTTTTGCCGTCCAAAATGGTCGACCGTTGGCTGACAAATCCATGTGCTATGATGTCAGTGCACGACCTCTTTATACCGTAATGTGCATTTTATTTGGAGTTTTAACAGTCTGAAAACGTTCTGCAAAATGAACTTAATAAATTATCACAAAACCTGGTACCTTCAGAATTAAATCCAAAAATGTGCATAATTTCCATAATTTATTGTCTTGTTTTAGACAAAATTTCAACTGCTTCATGGAGAGTCTGAACGAATTATTTACAGGGTTTAAATAAAATGCCAGTCTTGCTGTTTTTCCTTCTTTTTTAAGTTGTATCAAGAGTTGGAAGGTCACCATGGCTTTGTCAATGCACTAGTTTTTTCCAAGGATGGTTTGTCCATGTATTCAGGGGACAGTACCGGAACTATCATTGTATGGAACTCGATCGTCAACAGAGAACTTGGTAAGCAGTCTTGTTAGTGTTCTTAATAAGATTTGGTGTACAGGAACTGTCATAGTATTGAACTTTATCATCAACAGAGAACTTGGTGAGAAGTCTTGCAAGTGTTGTGATAAGTTTTGGTGACTCCAGTATTTTTCGAGTCAAGTACTCTTTGCCCTTAGAGTGGTGACTCCAAATTGTATTTTGATTGTGACATCATATCACTACTACCACATACACTTATGCAATGTATTATTTTAGTTGTCAGCAGGGTTCCCACGGCCTTGAAAAGTCACGGAAAACACATGTAGTTATATTTTTACTTTTCTGGCCTGGAAAATTTATGGAATTTCGGAGAAAATGACATAGGTTATGGAAAAGTCATGGAAGTTGAAAAATGCTGTGTAACCTCCTTAAACTGAATGTAGGAATGCAATTGTATAGTAACAGTTGCAAAATTGTATCTTGAAACAAGCTGTGTCATTATTGCTGACCACTGTTGGCAATTCTATGCTAGAGTGGTAGATTCTGGTGTTGCCCTGTGCAATGTGAGATTGTGTCAGATTGATTCAGTAATATTTTGTGGTAAGTACTGAGCTTTCTCAACAGCTTTGCTGTTCTAGGTATGGATTTTTTTTTCACCTCAAAGAAGCTTCAATAAGTGTAAGATGTGTAACTGTCCTTTTAGAAAAAAGCCACCTAGGTACACAATTTTGTGCTGTTGGGGTAGTCTGAAGTAGATAGATGTTAGATCAACATTTAACAGGGAAAATAGGGTAAAGCAGTGTAATAATAGTATATATTATCTGTCTTCTCCCAAACTGAGGAGAGGCCAGTGTATCTGTAGACAGTCTGGGATTAGCATCAGTTTGGTACTATGCAGAATCTTTCATTTCTGTTTGAGAGAGTGCCATCAGTATTCATAAACTAATCCATGTTTGCCTGTTTTTGCCTTTCTTACAGAGGAGTGGTCTGTATCCAGGGTGGTCCAGCAGGAGGAACTAGAGAATGTCCCCATCAACTGTCTTGAGATCCATCCCAGCGGTAGACGACTTTTGGTGCATGGCAGGGACAACAATATACGCATGATGGACCTGAGACTGTAAATATCATTCCTGTCTCAATTGTTTTATCCATTCATTTTGATGTTTTTGTATCAAATTACCTTTCAGTCAGCAGGGCTCATATCCACCCTTCAAAACCATACTACATTTTGAATTGAAATGATCATGTTGAAGGCCTTAAGAGTGCTTAAAATTTTCTCAGTTCATGTAATGATCACGGAAGGGTGTATGTGTAGGATATGTAGAAGCACGGTTGTGTTCTTTCCTTTTTCATATGGAACAGCCTTCAAAAATTAAGGTAATTATTGTAATTTTATAGGGATATCTGTGAGACAAAAAATTTGGTCCCTTAAAAGTGCTTGAGTTTCTTCCGTATGAGACTGTGAAAACCCTGTAATGCTTTTGAGCAGATGAACATTTTGTTTCTAGTGAATTCACGGTCCATTTGTGATGCTTCTTCATCTGCCCACATATGATTTGAACTTGGAAAGCACATAGGAGTCATAAGTGAACAGTTCCTGATGAGACAGGTCCCTGGATAAGTATGTTCCAGCAAATTCCTGTGTGAAAAAATTTTACCCTGGACAATTCCCACATTAGATAACTCCTCAAGTGAAATATCCACTGAGTTTGGGTTAAAGGTGTGGTCAGGGTGAGGTTAAGGGTTGGGGATTGTCCAGGAGGGAAAGTCACCTGATGGGAGTTGTCCACGGGAAACCATTCTGGGGTACATTGTCCGGGGGTGGGCTGTCTGATACCCATGGGGGCAATTTTTTGATTTTCTGTGTTTTGCTGAATCTTTGGATGCATTCATAGGTGTCTTTCCTGAGAAAGATATTAAATTAACTTCTTCATTTTTGCTTTGTTTGTAGATTTATTGGCATAAATGTTTCAGAAAAATGGAATAATTGCTATCCTTTAAATAACACAGTGGTAGCTTACAAAATACTTGCGCTGATATTTTTTGTTTTTGTTTTGGCAGGTTTAACATTATGCAGAGATACATTGGTGCTCTCAACTTTCGTGAACACATCAGGAGTACTCTGAGTGCTTGTGGATCATTTGTGTTTACTGGCAGTGAGGATGGACAGGCATATGTTTGGAATACTGACACGGGTAACTTGCGTAAAGGGAAGAAGCAGTCGCCCTGAGTTTATTTTGAAAAATCATGAAACTCTTGTAATTCTCCTGTCATTCTTCATATAAGCATTTCTCATGATGTTTCAGAACACAAACATTGCATAATGGAGGAGTTAGGTTGCAAAAGTTCATTGTTTCAGTGATAAAGGTATTGTCACATGATTAAATAGAGCCATTTATAAATTAGGATACCAGAGAATACATATTCAGTTTGGGGTGACTGCATTTTCCCTTTAAAGGACAATAATGCATTTGTTATGGAGAAAATTTTCATATTTATGAAATCATGATCCATAATCATGGAATGATGAAACAATTCAAAATAAGGTAGCTAGGTAACTTTATATTCAAAAACAAGGTTCACAGAAGGAGAGAGATTCATTATTTTGTAGTTCATGAGTAATTTGTTTGCTCAGACTTCTGAATTTTTAAATGATGCAACATTCATAACTCTTGGATTGTGTACTATTTGGGGGAAGTAAAACTGTTGGTAGAGTATGCTGGTGAGACTGAATGATTTAATGATGATGAAAGATAATATCTGGCTGTTGCATGTTGATTTAATTGAAATGCAATATTGCCCTTTAATATTAAGTTTATTGTAGTGTTATTTGGATTATTGTTGGTTAGTGCAGTGCAATGCAGAGCAGTGCAGTGTAAGGCATTGCAGTTTGGTGATAGGCTGGTGTAGTGCAGTATAGCATAGGGTAGTGCATTTCAGTGCAGTGTAGTATGCTGACATGCAGTGTTTTATAGTATAAAGTACTGTAGTGCAGTGTAAGGCATTGCAGTTTGGCGATAGGCTGGTGTAGTGCAGTATAGCATAGGGTAGTGCAT
>JAAAJZ020054301.1:0-15012 GCA_010015985.2 Actinopyga echinites
CCTTAGAGATCACTTAGGTAGATTAGGATTTTCTGTCAGAGTTTTTCAGGATCTTACTGTGATGGAAATAAAAGCAACACTGGGTAAAGGTGAGAACTGCCAGTTTGAAATTGTCTTTTCAGTTGGAATCTGTAATACATTAATTACCACTTGGGTACACATGCATGTTGCGGGAGCAGATTGGGAAGGGGAAGGCATAGCGGTTGGAGGGTGGTCAGCCGGTTTTGGAATTTTTTTTTAAACAGAGCTTCCCCAATACAATAGCAATGCTTGACATGAAATTAGCTACTCATTTGTACAGTAGGCATGGCACCACATATAGTACTGCATGCCTCAAGGGTCCCCTCCCACAGTATTTCCCCTACAGTAAGTTTCATGAAGTCTTGGATCTGTCACTGTGTAATGTGTAGTCTAGGGTTTTGCAATTGCATGATTACCTCTCAAAATAGAGGAAAGCCCCCAGGATCGATCCCTACAGTACCAAAAATTTGGAAGGCCTGATTATGGTAGTTCATACAAAAACACCAGAAAAACATGTAGGTCCCTCTCTTTTTTACAAATCCCTCCCAAAATTTTTTTGGTAGGGTGGGACATTCCTTCCCAAAGTTCAGAAGCTTGTGCAAACCCTGGTGTAGTCAGTGCTAGATCTACTTTAATTTGGAACCTGAAGCAACATTCACAAGGCTTGATATTTGTGCAGAAACTGTAATAATGTCTACCACATGTGCTGTCAAAAAGTATGTTTTGATGTCCATGGACATTCGTTAATTCTTACATCTGCTTTAAAAGGTGGATTAAGGTTGTGCAGCCATGATCCAGTAAGTAATATGGTACTTCATTGGGTTCAAAATGGCTTTGAGCATATACTGTGGCTTGTGTGGAATATGATGCTTTTGTGCGTCATGTGCTAATGGGAAAAGGGCAGGGAATCAATCATCGGTATAATTTAGCATTTGTTGTGGTGAACTGGTTTACAGTAATTCATTTGAGCATGATGACTTGTTCAAGCTTAAAGGGCATAAAAGACTTTTAGTTTGGTCTGTTTTGCCTTACCTAGACTTGGCTTAAGTTCAACAGCATACTACAGGTTATATAGTCGTACTGTATTACACTCTAAAGAGAAAAAAGATCACTATGGATCAAAGCTGTGGTCAAAGATGACCGTGTGACAAAAAAACAAAAAAAAAAGAAAAAAAAGAAAGAGAGAATAAAAAACATGAACACAACTCTGAATTCTTTAACAATCATCTAAGAACCAATCCAAGGCACTTTATAACCTATGACTTTGGGAGAAAGATAATTAAGTTGTCATTTATGTTAGCAGCTTCCTCTCCAATACCTAGCTCTGAAACTTTCATAAATCATTAAGTTTTATTCAGTCTGTGAGCAGTTCTTTTATGATACTCAGCAACCACAAATGGTGGAGAAGCCTGAAATATGGATTGCAACTAGGTCGAGTGACTTCCAATTCGATGCTTTTATTCACATTTTGAGTCTTTTCAATTCAGAAGTCATTTTTTATGGGAAAGCTGTAGGCTACATTGCTCACAGATACAAAATCCACTTTACAGTGACTTGATTTGGCATCAGACCTGGAATATCTGTGCTGCTACCTCCTTTCTTCAAATGAGCACTCTACTTACTGATTTTCTAGTACTGTAGAACAGGACAGTACATCTTTCACTCTGATAATGGAATCCCTCCAGAAGTCTGCCTGGTACCAGTAAAAAGTTATTATAGGTTTGAGTAAAAAATGGTGGTGCAGCCATTTGTAAATGTACACCATACTACCAGGAAAAAGGTATCTCCTACCCCCTTGTCTTTTACTCTGAACAAGATGAGAAGGCCCTGTCCTTGGTACATGGTAGTACTGTGCAAGTTTGAAGTTACAGCCAGTAGGTTGATAAGATGTTTATGCAAATATTATATTTACTTTCCATCAAATCATCTTTCATCCTTGTTTTATTGTTCAGTCTCACATGAACAAACTGGCAATAGCTATACTTCCTCAAAATACTACACATTACAGTACATCCTTTGAATTTTTAAAATTTTGGTTGAACAAATTGGTAGTGAGCCACAAAATGATGAACATCATACTGTTCAGACCTTATTTCTTGAAAATGAAGTTATGTGCTTTAAGTACAGTATTTCCAATTGCTTATCATTGTGTTCTCGTAAGACATGCATGAAAGGTATGAAAATTTCCTCAGCCAAAAGTGCAGTATATCCCAGTAGTAGGTCTGCAAAGAACTACTGTTGAAAAGCTGTTAGGTAACATATTTTAGTAGCATTTAAATGGTAAAAGTCTCTTGCCCTCCCGTGAAAAAAAAAAAAAAAAATACACAAACCCAACTGTGCATTCTCATGTATCCAGGGTTCAAGCCATTATTAAATTTATGTTTTTTCAACAATGGAAACTTTGTCACATTTAAAAGGAAAGTTACATTGCATTGCAGTTAGTGTAATAGGAAAAGAACCTGCCTAAAGGTGGTATATCATTCCCCCAAGTACATTGAGGCATACAGTAGCCCTATAGTTGTAAATAAAATTGATGACTCTGATTTGATTTAAATTCATTCAAGCAATCGCAGCTCCACTCTGGTTGGTTTGTGATGATTTTTACCATTAGTTGTGTTGCATTCAGTCACAGTCGGTATGTTTTTCAGTATTGCCTCCAGAACTGAAACTCGGTGTGGGCTATTGTGGCTCTGTCTTGGTAGTGTTCTACTAACAGGCAGCTGTTTGTGTTTACATTGGAGGAGGGAGCTAGAACTAAGCTTACTTGGGAGAATTTTTACTCTCTGGGGTGAGATTAGAGAGCCTTTAATAAGAAGTTGAAGTATTTGTGTTTACATTGGAAGAGGGGCCAGAACTAAGCTTAGTTACTCGGGAGAATTTTTACTCTCTGGTGAGATTAGAGAGCCTTTAATGTTAAAGTGTCTGGAGGAATGTTGGAGATACTAGGTATTTTGCCAGACATTTTTTGGGAAAAGTTAAATGACTTTCTGCAGGCACTTTTTATGGCAATTCGTCAGCTAAGAGCATTGTTTAAATACCCAGAACAAGTAGCCTGCCTGACTTTAAGTGTAGCTCTAGCGGTGCAAGTATGTATCCCCTGTGACAGTGTCTGTGGAGAAGGATACAAAACTTTGTATGTAATCAAACATTTGTGAGTACAGTATGTATTAAAACAGTATGAGTACAATTCATTCTTATGAGTACATGTTCATGGCTCAAATAAATGCAGTAGGCCTACTGTTTTTGAAAAGGTGAACTTTTCTCATCTCCCATAGGCATAGGAGGAAATTTTGTTGGCAGGGGGGCTGGACCCAATGGATTGTAATCGCTGTCCAATAGGAGGGGTGTAAGGTGAGGTGTGTCCCTCCCCTTTGGGAAAGTTTTTTCAGATGCTGTTTAGTGTCACCAAATGTCTGAATCTGATATAAAATTTTCTCATATTTCCTGATTCATTTATCAGATGTTCCTTATTTTGTTAGAGAATAATACCGCTGGGAAGTCCCCCACCCCCTGTCCCTGCTTCCTAGGCATTGGATTTTCCTCTGATCAGATCCCCCATTACCATATTGATACAAATGGCATTTCAATATGAAGTTATATTTTTATTTCATAATGGGAAGGACGCTTTAAATTGAATACTTTAAATACATGTGCAGGTACAGTCTATGGCTCAACTATGCCCCTGGCTTTGGCTGTTCTAGGCCATAAAGTGCCTTTTAACCCCACAGGAACCATTACCTCTGTGGTGTCAACAGTGTTTGACCATATCCCATTAAATGCCTGAGGTCTTGTTATGAAATCTTCAGCCAATACCTGTTGAAGATGTGGCACCCCTACCATGGACAGAACCTCAACCAAGGCTTAAAGAGATCTTGAACCTCATCTGAAACCCCTGTTTCTAGTAATGAGGCCCTTATCAGCATGTATTCACCTCAGTTCTGTTCCATGTTAAGCTTTTCTTGTCAAGTGACATTCAGTGCATGTACAGTATGTCCCAACACCTGTATAAAGCATTGGCACATCAATATTTTCAACAGGAGATGTACACACTAGGCCTTTAAGGACTTACCCACATATTTTCCATTACACAGATATTGAGATAAGTACCTTCAAATGTTAACCCTGTGAACCAAACACTTACTGTTTAAATACTAAACACTTCTGTCCTGACATAGAGGCACAGTGCTGGGCACAGAAGGGTATGGAATCATTTGGGTCTTACAAAATAGGGGTGTTGAAACATAGGAGTGTTACACCAGTCATGCTGTGAGGTAGTTTAATGATGGTGAAGTGACCTACATACTGTACAGTACAGTGTATTGACAGTATGAATTACAACTTCAGTTTGGGTGGCTTCCATATCCACATTTCCAGTTCAACTCAGATTTGGAATCATTTCAGTTTTGAGGGTTATTTTAAATGGGGAAACAGAGATTGCTCTTTTTTGACAAACCCACCTCACCATGACCCAGTGGGGGTTGAAGTTGAACCCCAAACCTCCTGGTACAGTATCTACAGTCAGTCTTCAGATGCCACCCTCTTTATCCAATCTGCCACAGCACCAGAAATTAGAGCATTCACCATCAAATGTACAGTAAACTTACAATCAGAATAGTATGTTTTAGTCATATCGTGGATACATGGAATTTCATGCATGTAACTCTTACGTATAACTGAATTTTTCAGTAACTATAAAAGTTAAAAATTATGGGATGGTAAATATTCTGATTGAAGTTAGTGTTGCCTTCAGTTCAATGAAATATTTGGTCAGTCACAAGTTGAAATTACCCACTTTGGTTTGTGTAATATTCACTCAATCCGTGTTGCTGAGAAATTTGTAAAACACTAAAACTACAGTATTGCAATTTTGTGCTTTGCAGAATGTTAGCGTGATAACTCAATGACTAAGAAGTGTAAGGGCCTGGTCACACTACAATGATTTTCTGTCGGAATCCAGTCCGATTTTTTCCATTTTGGACCGGACAGTGGGGTTTGTGGTGATGAATTTCATAAATACAGTAGGCCATTGGAATATCCACTCCAAATCGAAAACGTCCTGAGACTGGCCACATTCTTAGATGACTTCATATAGAAAAGCGATAAAAATCGGAAGAGAAATCGTATAGCTATCCGATAAAATGAAATGGACTGTATGTTCATATTTAGGAAAGGGGTATTCCACATCACAGATGTTACACAGATAGCAAATCGGTTTCTCCATCATTGTGTTTTACCAGTCTGAACAAGAAATTGGTTGTTTCGATTCCTTAGAAAAAATTTTGTGGTAGGCCAATAAAAAATTGTTACAGTGTGACCGCGCCTTAAGTGTACACAAGCCCTTGATGTGTATTAAAGTAATAATACCATTTGAATGTGATGACAATTAACTCCGTCATGAACAGCCCATTTTTTGGGGAGAAATGAAGATTTGACATGCACTGTGGTACTGTACATGCTAAAGTAGATCTAGTTAAATAGCACCGACTGGTTTGAGATCTCACTATTTTGACAAATGAAAGGAAGTTTTAATATCTTGAGGCTTTCTTTCATTTCAAAGCAGGATATCTACTACACTGACGATGGTAACTGCTATTACTATTGCGTTACTATTGTTATTTTGAACAATTTTTCAGAGATGCGCAAAATTTGGTAGTGCTTGAAATTTCGGGAATGTACTATATAGTAAATTCCTGTACTATTTTTCCTTTCAAACAGTTGCCCAGGCCGACCATACAGAGTCAGACTGTTTCCTCTGTACTTTCTTATCTCATGGTGATGATGGTGTTATATATGGACGAGATGGTACCACAGACATCCAAGAACTCTTTGACTATTTCAGGGGTGAATACTGTCCATCATTAGTTGGGAAACCAAAGATATTTCTTGTTCAGGTATGAAGTTCACAGGAAGTTTTTATCCCCTAGCTTTTTAAGTTTACAAAATAGTAGAATAAAATAAAAGAAATAATGCGGAAAAAAATTTTAAGTGTTAGAAACCAGGTGAGATGATAATTTTAAAACTGCAATGCCCATTAAAGCAAGTTGAGATGTAGAGACAAGGCCCATGAAGGATTCCTGCATGGACAAGAAATACACAGATTACTGTATTCTTACCTGAATGGATGTGTTCCTCATCTAAGTTATGAAATTATTCAATTTTAAAATGGAGAAAAAAAGCTAGAATTTCAGATAGGGTTTTACATCCTTACCCAACAATTGAGATGCTTTCCTTACATTCCCTGGGAATTTTTTTTTTAGTTACTCTGCAAAAAACTATGTACATTATTGCCCACAAAGCAATGTAAACATTCTGTATTACATGTAATACTAGCATTACAATGCTCAGATGGTAAACTGTTGGCTCTGTGTTTTGCAGGGATGAATTTCATACAGTATCTTGACATTCGATAAGTTATTGACTCCACTGAAGAGAAAACAGCCCTCTGTTTCATATCATTAGTTTTATTTTATTTGGTCAGATGGAAAATGTTTTTAAATGTAAAATTATTCAAATATCATTATTAAGTATAGTTCTTGCGATGTTGTTATGGCTGGAGATTTGAACAATATCGCTTACACACATACTGGACCATTGTTGTAGTTGTTGCATTCTTTCTAGCTGGACAGAGCAAAGGGCTTCACCATTCAGGGTCCTGATGTAGGTGGGCAAAATATGAACTGTTGCTCTAGTGTTAAACTTCAGGATGACACCCTTACACTGACACTGTTTTTATTAACTACTATGATGATGATGATGATGATGATGATGATGAGGGTGGTGGTGGTGGTGGTGGTGGTGGTGATGGTGATGATGATGATGATGATGATGATGATGATGATCATTAATACTGCAGTCTTGTAGCACATTTTGTCAAGGAAGTAGACCTCAAAGCACTGTGCAAAGTTCTCGATCAATGTTTTCATTCCTACAGTATACGCCTTGGGGCTATGCTAACTGGTAATGCGGCAGCTGTTTCAGCACCAAGCGAGAAAGCAACACGTCCCATTTTAAAGTCTTTGGTATGACCAGACTGAGACTGGAACCCCAGTCTCCCAGCTGAAAGAAGGATGCTCTAACCACTAAGCCATCTAGTCGGTACTTTAAAAAAAAGTACAACGTAACTGTCTGTACCACTTATAGACCATAGTTGAAAAACACCTTACACCTAAGTCCTCAATTTCTTAAAATCTGTCAAAGATAAGGGGATAACCTACAGTGTATTTAGCCCCTAGGATAACAATCACCCAACAGGGTGGACTTAAATGACTGCTGAAGGACCTAGTACATATATCTGCATTGTGTTGCTCAATGTCAGTGTTTTGGCTGCTACAGTACTAAGCATGATGTCCCCATCTGGACAGCTCATGTAAAGGAACCAGATGCAAAAGGAACCAGGAATAAAGAGCGACATTTGTGACATTATGGGATCACAAATAGTTTTCTGGGCAACTTGAGATCACCAAGATCCCCTCAGAAGCTAAAATACAACTATCATGTCAACCACTTTTATTTCAGAATCCATCTTCTGAAAATTTTGCTTCAAAATCCAGTGTGTACCAATTTTTTGAGGCTCAGACCATGTTACTGAAGGCATGTGCCTAATATACAATATACAGTTGATCTTACAGAAAATTAATTAAAGCACTTATTTTGCAAAATCATAGGAAGTTGATGGTACTTTTTGCACTTGTTTGCAATATATCCTTCTATTGTGCAAAATTGCATTTTGAGTGAAGTATGCTAGGGGAAACCGCTTGTGCTCTCATAGCTCAAAGTATTAATGGTCATTGTTTGTACAAAAAATCAACAGTAGTGGGAAAGACCTACTTGTGAGCTTTCAGGAATACCTTGAGAACTTCTGCAAGGATCCAGAGGCCATGGAATGGACCCTTGTCAGTGTGCACAGTAACTCAGTGGATGAATAATAAGTTGTTTTCAGAAGAAACAAATACTTTCTTAACAAGAAGCTACACATTTTATTGAATGTTTGTTGTTATTTCTTCAGGCTTGCAGAGGAGAGCAACATGAGGTAGGTGTCTTAGAGGCAGATAGTGGGGACCAGCCTGACTCTAGGGGATCTGTTACTACCATCTAAGAGGGTCTTCCACCCACAATTCCTGCTGGAGCAGACTTTCTGTTATCATATTCTGTAACACAGGGTAAGGATCATGAAATATTTGTCTTTGAAAAAAAAAAAAAAAAAAAACTGTCTTGAGTCAATATCTTTTGAAAGCTGATATTAACATTGAAAGTGATTGAAAGGTCTGTGGACATATGGATGTTACATAAGACGTACATGTGCATTTGATGTAGAAAGTCTTAAAAAGTGAAAAATATCAACAATTCTCATCAAAACCCATCCCATGTAGACCATTTTACAAATCAGTGTATGTTTTACTGTACATCAACATTATGAATAAACAGAGGTGGGTGAAGGCAGGAAGAGGGAGAAAGAGGTAGAAAGAGGGATATGTAAAACTATCTTTTTTTGAAAAAAAGGTGCTGAAACTATGGGGGATGGTTAATTATTGTACCTCACCAGTACATACTACTGTAGTTTGTCTTAGGAAAGGGGTACAGTAGATATATGCAATATTGTCACTTTGGAAGAGCTCAAAGTGGTTAAGTACGGGGATTTTTGATCTGAATAAAAAACCCAACTTTCTTTGTCCCAGTGCAAGGTGGTAACCTGTTGTTTGCCATGGTGTGGGCCAAATTGCTGAGAAACAGAATTATCAACATCACTTCAACATTACTCGAGCCTTTCAGTGTTAAAGGAGATGACAATAATGACCATTTCAGTAATATAATCAAAAAGTGCGCAATATTTTGAACCCAATGCAAGAAACTACATTTTCATATGACTCTTGAGAGATGGCAATTCTTATCATTTAAAGGGGCGTCACCATACCCTACTTGTGACAAGTCCTTTATGATGTAACAGGCTTTCTTAAAAGTTATGTATTTCTTTATAAGCAAATTCCATTGGAGTCCCTTCAAAGGGCCAGCTACCATTTAAAAGATCATTTTAGAAATGCACAGAGTCCTGTTATTTTGAAATCTGATACCAACAGGAACACGCTAACCTTGTGTAGAGAGGCAAAATGAAGCAAAGTACAAAGGAAAACAAAATCATATGAATTACAAAGCAGGCCTGAAATGTCAAAATTGACTTGCTACAAGTCACTTTGTTCAAAAAATGGCAGTTCCCATGTAAATGATAAGAATGGTGATATCTTGAGAACCAAAAAAGCTATGAAGATGAGGTTTTATGCATTTGGTTGAAAATTTTGATTTCTTTTCAATTATGTTACTGAAATGATCATTGTTGTCATCTCTTTTAATTAAATCAAATTTCTTTCAGGTTATTATTCTCACCGTGATACTGCGTTTGGTTCCTGGTACATCCAAGCTCTCAGTAAGGTGATGGAGGTTCATGGTACTACAATGGAATTTACTCAGATACTTACATTGGTCAATCAGCTGGTGGCACAGAGGGCAGTAGAGAGGTGTCTGGATAGTCGTATGATCGGAAAGAAGCAAATACCATGTTTTGTGTCCATGCTTACCAAAAGGTTAATATTTAGACCCAAATCTAGGTAAATTTGGATAATTTTCTAGCATTGAAAATAATTAGCCAAACTGGCAATGTGGTATCTCAGTATAATTGAAGTCATTTCAAAGTGTAATTTATCGCCAGAATCAGGCCATCTGACAGTCATAGTTGAGGGTAAACCTATTGGTTGCTTTGCATAGTTCACTGAGCATAAAGTAGACTTTTTTGGAAAAACAGTACTGTTAAAACACTGCCTCCAATCTCAGTGATAATGTTGATGGTTATTGCAGTCTTTTACTTGTAGATGTTAAAATGCCAGATTATGCTTTCTAGTGAGTGAATGAAGGAAAATGCTGACATTATACTTCAAAGAAACATGCTTTCTTCACACTGATCATTAGTAAGCAAAAGATCATAACCTCAGAATAGAAGTAGTGTCAACTTGATAAGTCATAATCTTTAAAGTAACTTCTTCCAAAAAACATCATCAAAACCTTCTACTGGAAGTAGTAATTATGACTACTTAGTATTCTTCTGTTTTTATTCTCAATCCTTCAAAAATTCTGGACATCTATTCAGTCTCTGTGCAGTGCTAGTAACCAGGCCTGTAGCCAGAGTAACCATCCAGGGTGGGGGAGGGAAAGGGGGGCATGTTAATGGTAGCATAATTTCGCCCTCCTGGGAGTCTAAGGGGAGGGGTGTCGCCTCCAAAATGGTGTCACATTTTCCATATTTTTCTTCCTAAAAGGCTTAATTTTTTCCTTCATTGTATGACAACCTTTTAATTGGAATTTTTTTTTTTTTTTGGGGGGGGGGGAAGCACATACCTCCCTCTAAATCTGTATTTTTAGTGAAACTTAATGGTGAAACATTGGCCTGGAAGTGTTGGCCACTTAGTACTGTACTACTTCAAAGTTTAACTGCTTTACTAAACACTTAATCATAGCCTGAACTACTTTAAGGTGAAGGAGGGATAGCATAAGCTTTTCTATTTAAATGTATTACTTCGGGATTTACAGATGTTGTAGTTTTCTGACTAAAGAAATGAAAGGGCAAGAATCATGCACAAGTCTTACAAGCTTGTCTTAAGTGGCAGATCCTGGCTTCAATGTTTTTCCCTCGGACCTTTCACAGTATTCTTCAGTATGTGTGGAGACTTTATATTATTATGGTGTAGAGTTATCAGACTGGCCATTTACAACAGTGTTCAGTATGTGTGGAGATTTTAGATAATTAAGATGAGGAATTATCTGACTAGGCCATTCACAACATTCTTTGTATGTGTGGAGATTTTAGATAATTAAGGTGTGCAATTATCTGGCAGGGTTGAAGTCACATTCTCAGTGCTTTAAGCCATTGCTTGACTTTGTCTTCTTCATTCTCCCCCAGTAGATGATAAACTTGCAAATATATCCACTGAGCAGTATAGCAGAGCTGCCAAGTTTTCCTGATTCTGCAGAAGACTTCCTGAAAATTTCATCTCCAAACAAGCAAAATGTAAAATCTTCCTGATTGAGAACAGAATTTCCCCTATTGAAATACACACAAATCCCAGAAATCTTCCTGATTTATGAGGTAAATCTTCCTGATTTCAGGACCTCAATGTTGGCAGCCCTATGTATAGTTTTGAATCTCTGCGCTTATGATTTTATTATATTACATTGTGGGTGTGTAATAGTGAGCCACTGTAATGGAATCGCTACTGGTATGGCTTTAGATGGCTTGAAATATATGTTGAAGTGAACAGATTATGAAATATTTATGTCTGGTGCCATGAACATTCAAAAGAATAGATATATACTCATTATAATTTCTCCGTATTACTATAAATATTTTACAATATGAACAATAGTGTGTTTGAACAGTCAATGTGGCAATTTTCTGTTAGATGTTTTCGTTCACTGTACTCAGGTCTGTATTTTTGTTATTTCTGTTTGTTCAAGGTCCCAAACATAAGTACTATTGCTTGCAATCTACTTAAATATCATTTCCCAAAGATTTCTGTATTGCTAGAAATTTATTTAAAATACCCCGAAGTGCTGTAGGTTTTAGTTCAGGCTGTATTTAATATGATTTTTCAGTGCATTGCACAGAACCTTACTTCCATATTCTTCTGCACTCAGAAAAAAAAAAAAAAAAAAAAAAAACCAAGACTTGTGGACAAGCAGTTAAGAAAGTCTGGAAAGTGGGGGAATTATCCAACCATCCTGAATTGGATCCCCAGTTAGTCTATTTTTTTGAGTCTATGAGCAAATACTTCACTTCATTGCCTCTCTCCTCCCAAATTTTGTAAATAGCAATCTGTGAGGCCACCCACTAAGAAGGTGAATTAGTTCAGTGCTGAGCATGGAGAGGGAATGATTTCCTCTCTCCCTCAGGGACTAGGGGCTGTTGATGTGGTACCTTTGAAAAGGATTATGTAGATGTTACCACCTTAAAATGAAAATGTTAACATTATAATTTTAGCAAGTGATGTTAGCCTTTAGTTTACAACAGTTAAAGGCATTTTCCAGTGGTTTTTCATTAGAGTCCCATGTGAAAGAGAAAAAATTCCAATTCATGTCCTCCAAACCCCGTAGCAATATTCTTTTCCTAACTTGATGCAAATAATCAGCATTTATTCCTCATAACACCCTTAAAAATTCAGCAAAATGAAACGTCAGATCATTATAAATTGTTCCAGTTTATAAATGAGGAAGTACAGACTAAAATGTCTAGGGACGTTTGAGTCTGAAGAACTCCGTATTCACTGACCAGGTCAGATTTCCATTGCCTGTAATAGCCGGCACGATCGAAGGGATGACCTTTTATGGCGGGACAGTACAGTCTCGTCTTACTCTAGTATTGGATTCCTTCGAGTGGAAACTCCATTTGGGATTTTATGCAGGTTGTCGCCTTCTATAGGATACAACGTACACTCACCCGGCATGACTGTTTTTTTAAGTGTCTTGTATAATAAAGATGGTATGTTGCATTACACACGGTTTCCTTTGTTAAGTCACAAACAAGCACTGTACTTTTAGTCTTGGGTACCAAGTACATTCATGCTGGGGAGGAGTTTTTAGGTAAAATTGTGTTAAAAATTCCGAAATCATCTCTCATAATGGTTTTTTACTCTTTTAGGATCAACAAAGCTGACTGCATTTTGAATGAAAACACTTACACAGCCGAGTCCAGCATGTCGAGAAGAGAAGGTGTTATTGCACACGCAATGGCCACACCTTCCACAGCTACGCCTAAAATCGTTATCCATAAATCCCTGGAAAGAAAAATGGTTCAGTTTCTCAGTTTGTAATTGCAGGAAAAAGCGTCACTGGCGAAGCCAGGATTTTTGTTTGGAGGGAGCCAACCGCAGGGCCTGATCGCCGGACCTGGGGGAGGGGTCTCCCCTTTGAGAAATTTTTGAATATTTAAGTATCATCAGATGCAATCTTGTGCAACATTTAGCATCATTTGAAGTCAATTTTG
Organism: Actinopyga echinites; assembly: GCA_010015985.2. Lineage (NCBI taxonomy): Eukaryota > Metazoa > Echinodermata > Holothuroidea > Aspidochirotida > Holothuriidae > Actinopyga > Actinopyga echinites. The sequence continues at coordinate 13,046 of JAAAJZ020054301.1, forward strand.
TTTGTTCCGTTACAATAAATAATAAATTGTATTTTTTCAGAATTGGATTGGGGGATGGCCCCCTGCCCCCCCCGTTACGCCAATGAAACGCGTGACCTTTTAAATGAAGCCTGTTATATGTCACACTTTTTTGACGTGATTGTTCCTTTGAAAAAAGATGGAGGTCCTTTTATCATTAACATATTTTAATTCTAAGGGCAGATGTAAGATTAACCTGCAATATACAAAAACCAACATGTCAACCCCTTTTGATTGCCACTCGAATCACCCTCTGGAATAATTCTTACGATCCATAACAAAATCCGTAACAATAATAAATGAAAACAAAATTAATTTCATGCTAGCACTTTCCAGGTGGGTTGAAGTGGGCATATAACTTCAGTTTGTTTAATAATCCATTAAAAGTTGAGCATTGTAGGAAACCCGGTTGCCACAAGATTTCGATAAGGTTTCCATCTTAAACCAATAGCCTTAGAGTCTTGTGTGAATTGCTGATTAACTTTTCTATAGTCAAGTTCGATTAATTGTTTTCCACCGTAGATTCTCTGATTTACATTATTTTCTAAGGTTTAAAATTTTCATTGATCCACTGTACAACTACAGTGAACAGTGTCGACAGGAATGACGTATAACGTTAACATGATCGAAGAAAGCAAAATTAGTATACTTAATTTCCGTTTGACAACTCTAAAGTGGTAAATGCATTAGTTTTCGGTGCTATTTTGCTGCCCCGTGTCGTAACTGTTTTTATTAGTCCCCACCCTAAACGAGACCCCAAGGCCGATTAATTATTCCAAATTCTTATACTTTTTTGCACTCTGAGCACACAAAACGCTTTTCTATATGAACTCGTTATAACCTGAAGTTGGTGAATACATGGTTAAGAAAACGTGAAGATTAATCGAAGCCTTCATATCAAATTATGGTGGAAAACAAAAGGAACTATCGAAATTCGCGAGATAATTGCATCATTTCGCGTATGCACAAAGCACACAATAACCTCTACATAATGTTAATTTTGAACTTATCAGAACCACAGCTGAACAGAATAATTATCCGCTCGACATCCCCGCCGTGGGCAATCTCCAACTACAGACCCCCCCCCCGACTCTCAAACGGGTAAGGTTCATGAGGTATTGACCTCACTAAAACTACTAAAAGTTCCTCTTCCCTTTTCCATGTTTTCTATTACACCAATTGCATCAAGGCTGGACGGTTTATCGTCCAGATCATGACATATGATAAAGCTGATGTTAAAAAATTAACACAAGAGATATTAGGTAAGAGGTGGTCTTTTACATATCCCAGACATTATTTATATCCTGTCTAATGCAAAGAAGAGTCGAAAGAGTATCCAGGCTCGGTGATTTTAGATAGCAGTGGGTGTTGTAATGAACGATCCGACCTCGCATATGCCCAAGTATCTTGGGGTTGGAAAGTTCACTTTTTTATCGTAATGAGTACGGCATGTTACAAGTTAAGGTTGAGTTAAGGGATAGTGAATAGTCCGGGGCAGTTGATTGTCAGGAATGGGATGTACCTGGGTTGGAAGTATCCGGAGTGGTTTGCATAGTTGGAGTATAGTTCGGGCACCACGCACGAAGCCTTGAAATGAAGATATGGTACGAACGTCTATCTTTCTTTGAACAAAAAACTTTCCATGCTGTTACGTAGTTTTTTGTTAAGAACGCCGTAAATGATTGGGTTCACAGTAGACCTCATCCCGTGTAACCACACTGTGACTAAATAAAATCCATATACTTCTGGGATGTCATTCATTAAAGTTATAACTAGATATGGACCATTAATGACTAAGTTTGACAGAAAAATTACAGCCGACAGTTTTGATAGATGAATTTCTTCTGCAGATAGGGGTAATTGCTTTCTTTTCCTCCTCATGCTTCTAACAAATGTACTTATCGTATGTAGTTGGATGTTTGTTGAATGTGGTTGAGCAGAATGCGACG
>JAAAJZ020054408.1:0-10010 GCA_010015985.2 Actinopyga echinites
GTTGGACTCGTGATCCAAGGATTGCTGGTTCTGTCCCTGCCTGGTTCATTACGTTGTATCCTTGGGCAAGATACTTTTAATATCTCAATAACCTCTCTCCACCCAGGTGTTAATTGGGTACCTGTGAGGTAACTTGTCATCCTGCATGGTGTATAACTGCAGGAATATGAGCGGAGGGATTGTCTCCGCCACAAGCTATACCTGTGATCGCGGCAATATTTGTAAAGCGCTTTGAGACCTTCATTGTGTGGTGATATTGTGCTATATAAAAACCAAAATATTTATTAATGCCAACCCAATTTTTCCATTTCCAACTTCTTTGCAGTTTATCCTATAATATGCGACAACAAACCATGTCCTTTTTTTTTTAATTTTATAGACCAACATCTGTTGACAGTCGCATTGAACTACCTTTACATAAGTACCAACAAAAAATTACCAAAATACTGCCATGGATAGCTTTGATCCAAGAGAATTACGGTTGAAGCTATACCCCTAGCTGCCACTTGTGTACCAGTAAAAGTGACAAGAAGGCTGCTACACACATAAGTTACAACTGAGAGTCCATACCCTAGATAGAGGGAGCATACGGGTTTCATGGAATTGCTGGTATAAAGCAATTAATTACTTTCTTCTCTCTAATCTACAGGAGTTGTGGCATGAAAAAATTAAAATCCTTGGAAAATGTTTCTTTTCAGGAAACTCTCTATCTTACAAAATCAGTAAATGATTTAACTGACAAGGAACTAGACCTGAATATTTAAATTGACTTGAGGGGTGAATGAAAGATACGAAAAGAAGGATGATTTCAACCCCAAAGGGCTTCTACATCATACACTGTATTCAGCCTTTGAATTTTACCTCTGCAGAACTTTCTACTAGATACCAAAAAGACTTGGCTCAAAGATTGGGCAAAAAATGGAACAGCCTTTTTCCATATGAGTATTAAAACAGATACTACTGCATGTTACACTAGACTGTCAGCAAGTTTTCTACAGAACAGATGATGCAAGCAACTATCACTGGCATGTAATTCTATATGTACCATAGGGAAAATATACATGTACGGTACACAGTCTAGTATTGGTTAGTTATATGTAAGGGGTGAATGATGCATATGAATATGCACACACCCCCCCCATTATGGACCACCTGCAGCGGAATCTTCACTTCCACTATTTTCAAAAAAATTCACAACAAAGATACTTATTTGTGAAAACTTTGAAAAGGTCAAAGATATTCAAGACAAAGGAAAGACTTGTGCTGAACCTAAATTCCGAAACATTTTAACTGGGTAGCATTTCCAGAGAACCATTTCCCAAGACAATTCTAAGCTGCTTTACAGAACAATGCAAGTTCACTTCTAAACTGAAGAATAGATATACGTCCACCAAAGCAAGAAGGGGTAAGACATGACTGATACATACAGGATATGAGATTCCTACTAGATATCTCACTTTCCATCCTTATTATATCAGACTGATGAAATTCTTCAGTTTTGATGAAGAGCACAATTAAACAAATACATGCCGTAAATTTTCTTCAGTAATACCCATGGGCAGCCTCAATCTGTACATGTGAAATTTGCACACTCAATTAGTGTTGTACCAATACGACCACACCCATGCACGACACCCAATTAATGTTGTACCGATACCACCACTCACCCATGCTACCATACAATTCTCCCTATCAGCTGATACTAATAGTCTTATATGATACTGATATTTTTTAAATGAGTTTTTCTATCACAAAACCAAAGGCCTCTATGCAGTAAGTATGCCATCACTTTGGTACTGAGTGTGTAGGTCTATTGTCAATAACACCTGTGAAATTACACAGTCACCTAGAAATGTCTACTGGGAAACACTGACAATTTTGTTGAATTTTCCTAAAATATACAGATTAGAAATATTAGTAGATACTGATAGTGAACAATGAGAACCAGTCCAACACTACTGCAACTTGTTCCTTCGATTATCATCTATCTGACTTTTGAAAAGTCTACATAAGGCAAAACTCTCCTCTATGCAACTGGTCACTACTGTTGACATCAGTGGTAATACTTCACAGCAAACTCGAACCACAAGCCATGTCCAGGAGAGCTAAACCACTTATCATGGTCTATTGATGTACCTCCTCATTGCACTTGATTTGCCCTGAATAAACTATCTCTGGCTTTGCTACTAGTTAGGTCTGTCTGAGCATGATAAATTGTTGACAAGTCTTCTCGCTGACACTCATGAGCAGGTTGCTGGCCACAAAGGAGTTTCTTGAAGAACCTCTTTGTTTGCACAGTAATCACGCACCTATTTATTGTGGATGGAGAATTGATTAGAGGAAGTCGGGTTGACCTTTTGCCAACCACACTTTCTGCTTGAAAACTGCGGAGTCAGGACCATATTTCATAGAGGGGGGTTTCTGCATAATGTATGCAAATGAATGAAGCACAGCTAGGTGACTGAAGCACATGTTAACTCACCTTGGTTGTCAAGGAATAAGAGGGTGTTGAGCCATGCTTTGATATGGTATGGGTCGAGTGATGTTGCATTCAGCCACGCATTCAGGGCTTTGTTATTATCTTCCAGGATAACATACTGCATATTGATTAAATACATGCATATTCATATAAAATGAGACTTGGCTCTTTGACATACATTGCAATATTATGTGAAATACATGTGCATGATGATGTGCTGTAAACAGTAAGTGGACTTTAGCTTTTGCTCTGTTAAAGTAAAATGATTTTACAAATATCTTACACGAAAATGATTTGCTATTCCTTACACCACTGTACCAAAAACTACTACAATTTTAAAATAAGCAATGACCAAGGTTAGTGTTGTCTGTAACATGTTTAGAGGGATCCCCTCCTTAACAGCAATTCTGTCCATCTAGAATATTAGGAAAACATTCTGATATCTGTGTAGGAACTCCTCACTCCCTCCACACACACATAAAATCTAAAAAAAAAATCTTGTAGGAATTGCAAACAACTACATGCAATTCTGCTGCCAATACAACAGCCTGGTAATGATGGCAGACCTTGCATATTTATAAATCATATCTGAAAGGACATCTTTGATGAAAATTTAAAGAAAGCTGTAATATTGTTACGATTTTTAACAAAGTATGTTGCCATAATTTGGAGAAGAAGGGATCATGATAATCTCTCTTTCAAACTGAGTCATTGGAAAAAATTGCTTCCAACTAAGGAGTGTTAACAATGACTTTCTCTTTTTTTTCAATATTAGCTTTTTTCACAATCCAGGAAATCCTCAAAGTATTATTTTTCAAAATGTTTTAGAATAAACATATTGATGCAACACTGCATGTTCTAGGTTAACCAAGGAATTTTATGGCATGAATTTATTAACAACTCCAGAATCAAAATTTTATCCCATGGTTCAAAAGATCCATGCATGTAAATTAAATCGGAGCAGAATTCTATTAACAGTTGAGATGACTAAGTTTCTCCATCAATCAATCTTGTTTTGGGGTGTACCTTCCATACTGATATTTTAACAATTGACTTCATTGGGTTGAGAATTAATTATAAACATATTGATGCTAACTAATTGCCTTCAAAGGGTTGAAATTCAATTATGCACCTAACATATTGATATTTTGCTATTAAATTCACTTCATTGGGTTGAGATTCAATTATTTTGATCACTTTCATGCCAAGTGAAGACCAGTTTGTTACAGTTTGTACTGTTACAAAACATTCCCAAAACCAAAAAGAAGGGAACTGTGACGATATCTACTAAGTGCTACATGTAGCTTGCAAGTAACATTCCATGAGAACGTAATCAAATGAAGAGTGCACAGTTTTTTAGCAGTACAGTTTTAGTTATGTGCTACTGGAGGTTCCAGCCTCAGACTAGAGTATGAGAGATGCACTATAAGGTACTGTAGGACACACCATGCACTATAAAGCTGACAAGGAACTGTAAATATGGTTTGCATTTATTTTAATATACATTTACACTATTAATCCTACGCACATAAAACCATGTAAACTAGTCTAACAGATACAATATCAGTCTGCCTTTTAACAGGTTGACTGATATGTAATGCTGTGTGATTTTGCTTTTTATAAATTATATGGGTATTGCATGAGATGAGTTACAGTATACATAGAAAGCTAAAAATAAAGTATTGAGAAAGGCTGGTTCATTATGGAGCAAAGCAAAATGGGATATAAATAAACATATATCTGGAATTTCAAAAATGTTTATAAATACAAATGTCAAGGACTAATTCAAAAATTTAATAGGTCATTGCACAAAAATTTTCTAAAAGACAAACATGAATTGTGAGGAAGTGAATTTGTATTTTATTAAACATAGTATTGATATTTTTTATTCTTTTCAAAAGACATTTAACCCATTTTACTTCAGCATAAAATATAAATTTAAGAGTAAGTATGCTTAATGGAATTGAGCATTCAATAACTTGAATATTGTTTTCTCTTTTATATGTAGAGCCGAATAACAACAGATCTTACATCTGAGATCAAGAACCATACATTTATTCTACATGAAAGCCTTGTTCATACTAAGCTTTCACCTCAGTTTTCTTGACAGTCATAAGCACTAATGTGGGTATCAAACTCGAGCATAAAGAATTAAAATTTACAAACAATGCAAATGTTTTCATGCTTTTTGTTCTTTTGGGACCAATACTTTTAATTAAAGGGGAATGTGGTACTGAATTTGTTTAACAACAGGCCATAACTGGAAAAGCTTATTGTTCCTTTTACAATGACAACTAGGCCTGTCAATAAGAAAGATTATCGTGACCTCCTAAGGGGCAGTTTTTTGGGGCTTGATTTACTCTACAAAAAGAAGGAACACTTCTAAAATTCAGCTGCAACAAAAGTTAAATAAAATTAACAATACCAAGTTTCCCATGTTAAAGTAACAGTCAGGATATTTCTTCCTGTATCTCAAAGCTTCCTCGTAGCTGTGCTGTGCTTCACTATACTTCTTCAAGCTAGCCTGAACTATTCCCAGATTCATCCAAGCGGTAGAAAATGTAGGACTGAAAAATTAAACAACAACATACATAAAAATTTTCATTTCAGCTAGTCCTGGACTTTAGAGTAGTGAAGTTCAATCCACAATAGGAGGAAAGGATTCTTTACAAACTCAAAAAATCCTTTAAACCACTGGAACCCCATATGTAACACATAAAAACAATGAAAGGCTGAACCTGTTAGACATTTGTGGGTTCTTTAATCCATCAATGTCTACTTTTACGTAAAATGCATACTTCATCTAAGAGAAGTAAACACTCCTCACCTTCCTAAACTGACCTTTCAAATTGAGGAATCCAACTTGAGCAATATTAAGTTGATAAATGTCAAGTTATCAAATACAACCAGTAAGTTCCCTTCACGTATGAGATCATTTGGCATCTTAGTGATCCTCCCACCTCAAACAAACTTTCTCAATGTATTTCTTCACTGAGCTACAAACTTACTTGATGGTGACAGCTCTCTGCAGGTGAACCTCTGCTTCTTCTATCTGATTGTCCTCCTTCAAGAGGTTGGCTAGATTATTTAGAGCATGTTCATATTCAGGATGAAGTCTGAATTAAAACAGAGACAATAAACTTGATATCTTGATGAAAAAATCTACTTGACAAGGTCATAGATGAAGCAGAGAACAGTGAGCATTTTAACCAAGAGCTCCACTTTGCTTAACTAATAATGGAAACATTCAAATGTACTGTTTATGACACCGCCTTCATTTGCACAGGACTTCCACAGGTTTTACAACTGAAGTTTTGGGAACAACAAGTAATAATTTTTAGGTGATGTCTACCATGTTTTTCCTGTAGATAATTTCAGAAGCAAATTGCTTTTTATAACTCCTTTATTAAGACAGACAAAAAATATGTTAGTGACATCGACAAGGTTGTCCAAAATGATGATGCTCATTTATATTACTGACTTTTTAGACAAGTTGGGTTCCCCTCTTTGGCATAATGTGTTCTTCTTCTGGTCACATGGTATTATGGTATCACTGGGGCCATACCGAATCTTTGAAAGGAATCTCAACACAGGGAAGGGAACAATTAAGTGTTCAAATTTTACATAGCAGTTTTTGAGTTGTTGTCAGGTTCTTCAGAGCACAATGGTTGGAAACCCAAGGTCTTTTCACACAAAACTGCTACACAAGTTTGCACCTATGTAGCAATTTGGCCATTTTGTGTAGCAAATTGCCATGCAATACTGGATACTTTTGGGAATAGGGAAATAATTGCAGATGTACATCTATCTTCCTCTGAACATTTCTTTTAAAGTTTGTTTCTCTCCAAGAAGGTAACTGCTTGTTTTATAATTCTTCCTTTTCCAAGAAACCTCGACATTCATCTTGCCAGCTAAAATGTCAAAATGGATTTTCCTTAAATACACGTCCTACTTGGCTCGTCATATGAACCATCCTTCAAAATGTACAATGGGGTTCCAAACTGCAACATTTCAGCTGTGTGTTCCACACAGGAGGCAAAACCCTTTAAACAGAATATCACTGTCACCTTGGATTGGTTGAAACTTCAGTTTGTACTGTACTTTTTGTAATGCAAGCAATGAAAATATGTACTACTGTATCTTTCAATATCCACACATCATACCCTTATGGTCCAATATACAAAAGAGGATTCCACAAGATTACAACATTTGCACAGATTTTTGGTGTATTTTGGGCTCATTGATAATAGATAGCAGCTCAAGAACTTCTCAATTATTCATGCAAAATATTTTATTTACTCTTCTAGACTGAACAATACTGCTCCAACTCTTGCCAAATTAACAAAATAGGTTTTACCTTACTTCATTAGCTGGAACGCATAAAAAAGGTGGAAAGCATATTGACCTGAAAACATTTATTCAAACTACTAAACAAATATTAAGCATCAATTAATTATCCCTTGACTTCCTATCAAATGTACGCTTTACACACTTGACTTTTCTGTTTGGTAACTAAAGAAAAAAGTTGTCCGCATAAAATGTTACAGTATGTACATTCTCTTTCTATGGCATATATTGCATGTGGCTGACTGTAAGACTGTAATTACCATGCTTTATTTACTTTCAATGGGATGAATGAAAGTTGAGCAAAGAGCTCGTATGTAAAGTGTGAAAACAAGATTAAACTCTAAGCAACTCTGTAAAAGAAATTCACTGATAATATTTCTACTTCTTTTGGAATGCAAACACAATTGCTGTACATGTAAATAAAAACTATTTAATCACTTGCATGCATGTACCTACAGATCATACCAAAAAACAAACACCTTTTCATATACTAGCAACAGATTGAAAACAGTAAATAGGAGGGATACTTGATTGTTTCAAGCTCCAATATAATCCAGGATTAATTTGTTGCATGATCACCATTTAAAAAATCTCTTTTCTTTTGAATGAGGATGGGTGAGAGACATTTTTCTTTACTATGGGGAATCTTAAGTGACATCATGTCTTCAAATGACTTCTTTTAGTTACCAATAATTCCAAAACTGAAAGAGAGAAATAAATTAATATTCTAAGTAGTACTGTACCTTATAGCTTCTCTATAACTCATGATAGCTTCCTCTTCCTGTCCCCTATCTGACGCTGCTTTGGCAATGTTGTAGTGGACCTACAGACACAACCATAAAGGGAAACAAATCAGAAATCAAGCCTAATGCACAAGGACATAAAAAACACAAAACACAAACTAAAAACATGAAATGCAAAACAAGACATTCATGTGCGTTGAACAAAAATGTTTCTTGAAACATTGTTTCAAGAAAGAAACATGTTTGTCTCATAAAACAAACAAACAACTGTTTTGGCCTGTCGTGTTTGGCATTTCCTGTTTTGTGTTTCTCGTTTTTGACATTTGTGTGTGTTTAGCTTGAGTGCAAATTGTACTTGAAAAACAGAAAAGACCTTAACACCTGTCATAACAACCTTGATGGTTGTTGTGAGGAGCGGGTTGCAAGACAAAGTCAATCTCCTCAGAGCAGGACAAGAAGTCAGTAATTATGATTTGTGATATCCTAACAGTCTTAAAATGAGATCTCAAATGTTACATGATAAAAATTTTCTAGGCCAGTGGTTCTTAAACTTTTTCAACCCATTAACCCCTTTACAATCAGCCGCCTATAGATGTATTACCCCCCTCCCAAAATACATCAAAAGTGATTTCCTCCATAGTTCACATTCATATACAGCAAAGAGAATGCCTGTGGACAATAACAAAACAAGAATCAAATCCGTGCCTTAGTAGCAAAGCTAACACCAGTCTACCTATGAATAGCAACTACCATCATCACATCAGTAGGATTTTGGCATTGTTTTTGCATCACAAGACAATTGATATGAGGGCTGCGCAGCAAGACAGGGCACATATTAGATCTGACTCTGTGATGAGTCTGTTCTGAAACTTGAACTTTACATGAACCAATGCAGAAAATCTTGGTTTGCACAGATACTTTGAAGAAAACTGCATCAATAATTTGATCAATACTTACTCCCATGAAATGTCAAAATTACCCCCAGGGGGTAAATACCCCCCTGGTTAAGAACCACAGCTCTAGGAAATCATCCATCTCAACACAAGTATCTATGTCTGCCACAAATGTGTAACTTGGAATAATATTTATGCATTATGCGAGTTTAATTTTCCAATTCACAAAGCACTGCACCATAGCACAAGACAAACATGTACGATGATCAAGTTGTAAGAATTTTGCATTTTTATGGCCACATTTTAATTGGTCTGTACTGAAAAATATGTTTTTCTCACAATCTATTAATACATACTGATTTGCTGATCTAAAAATACTTCTATTTTGTACACGCTTATCATTTACTAAGGTAAGAACAGTACACAATTCTACATATATTCATCACTAAAAAAGATAAAACATTTTGAAATGAGGTGTTTGTGAATGGGTCTCTAACCTTGGCATTAAGTGGACACACTCTAAGCCCAGCCTTGTACAGAACCTCTTCATTGGTCCACTGGTGAGATCTGTAAATGGACTTCATCACGTGACACACAATAACAATATATACAAGACTTTGTACAACCTGAAAGGAAATGAAAAATACAGTATGGCTGGTGCATTGTGTATCAACAGATGGAAGAAATGTGTCAATGGCAGCAAATGGTAACTACAGAATGACTCACCAATCTTCTTTGTTTCTGACAAACTTTAGCTAGACTACTTGTTCCCATGACAACTAAAATGATATATCCAACACTTGGGAGATATAGGTTTCTCTCTGCAATCACAAAACCAACTCGGAATAGCAAGTTGCTGGCAGGTAGGAAAGTGATGAATGATAGTGCCAAAGCCATAGAGAGGACTCTGTGAAGGTAATAAAACCAGATACAAAGGAAAAAATACAATGTCAAAAACTTGAAATACAGTTGTTAGGTACTATATATATATAGGGAGAGGTGAGGTAAAAGATTTGGTCACACACAAGAAATGGTCAGATACTTGATGTAATTTTGTACAAGTAATTGACAGGTAAAAGCCATTAACTAAAAGATATAAAGTAAAGAACTACTCATACAGTACTGTAATCAAGTACTGGAAGCAGCCAGAGACAGGTACTATACATGTTAATGAATTAGAGATAGGTAAAAATACAAGGAACAGTCCTGTACAAGATACTGTACAATCAGGTACCTCATACTGTATAGTACAGCCCCTTGTACTGTCATGTTCTAAATAAAGTTTTGCATTTTCCTATAAAGTAACCATGAAATATAGCATAGCGCTCCAGTGACCCGCATTTTGCAGGTTTGGTCTACATTTTGACACCTAAACCAGCACAGATTTCAGAAAAATCCTCATTTCACTTCCTCCACCTACAATAATTTTGATATAACAATAACAATTGCACATAAATATAGCCCCTCCATGACTTAACGACCATCAAGATCCTTTAAATCCATGTTTTTTTAAGCTTATTAATTTGCTTCCATAAAGCGCTCCTCACT
>JAAAJZ020054518.1:0-10007 GCA_010015985.2 Actinopyga echinites
TAAACGGCACAAGCAGGCTGAAGCAGTGATCAAAAAAAATTCTTCCCTTACCATGTCCCATGTTCTTGCAATGCACGTCAACTTCTCTACAGAGCAGGTGCATAGCCTAATGTACATTTGCATACGTTTACAGACCTACACAACATACACTCGACTTAACTGTGCTCTCACCGTGTTTCATTTGAACACGGACACGGCGTTAAGTATAGGTGTGTGTGCATTATAGATGTAACCAAATGTACAATCAATGACTGAGTGAATCCATTTTGCTCTCTCCTTGATGGAAAAGTGTGGAGAGAAATGATTAGGAAATGATGAACTCTCATTGATTATACATCAGTTCAATGTTATAACAGAATGCTTTCAATGAAAAAAGATATTTTCGAGGCAGAGATGAGAAGAAACAAAACAACAAAGGGCAAATTATTTCACATTTTATTACAAAAAATTATCATCATCTCTTGCGATCTCATTATCGTATCGTCTCGCAAAAAATTTTCGCAATAATGATAATTTTCGATATATTGCCCAACACTAGTACCTTGCCAATACTTAACATGGCATACTGTACGCTGTGCACCTTGCTGTAATTTGAGAATGCTTAGCAATGTGTACAATACAGCACAGTTCAACTTACTGCCATTATTTGAATGTGACTTGCTTTTGTATTGTCAGCAAACTGTGAACAATCCGTTATTTGCTCTCCACTGCATAAATGCAGTTTGATGTGATGAGTGTATGGCTTTAAATGGGAAACGTTGGAACGCGGGACGTTTTGATAAACAGGGGGATGTTTTGTTACAGGGATGATTTGTCAAAGGGATATTTTCACTAGTAAGCAAGTTCCTGACATCAACAGTACCTGTGTGCTAGGATAGACCTCTTTGGACATTAGAGTAGTAGATATGCACTCGTAGTACTTTGCTTTACCAATAATATAAAGAAATGAAAAAGTCCAAAGGTCTTCTGTGGAGTGACTGGATACACAGCTACAGTACATGATAAAATACAGGGATGTGCTTGTTTGATTTTGAGTCCGAGGTGCACTGCAACAGATGTGAACTTGTGAGGGGGATAAATAAGTTAAATAGGAGGGGAGTGGTTTGACCTCCAGTGTAAAAAAATGTGTGAAACTTGGTCCACTTACAGTAGTCTGACAGACCAAAGATATTGGTACTATGCTAAGTGTTATGCAACTCTTAATGGTTGCAACTTGCAACAATGCTCAGGTATTGTGCCATCAAAGAGTAGTCAACACTGGATGTACAGTAGCGATTGGAGCACATGCTTACAGGTAGATGTTACTGCCTTTTATAATCAGGCTTTCTGTTTAGCCTGATAGGGACAACTCCATGGAAGGATTTTAATACAACCACTGTAAACTAAAATTATAGTCCTGTACTTTGTGAGTAATCTTTTTCTTGTTCGTCATCTTTTACAGTACTTGATGCAAACCTTTTGAGTAATGAGACCCTGGACAGATCATCACCAGAGTTATGGCCAGAAAGAAGTAAGAGAGTGACCTCATATACTTGTAGTGTACATGTATTCACTCTTTATCTGCACTGTTTTATGTTTTTAGTTTTATACAGTGTGTCACCTTTAGGAATACTGACACCCTTTGCATGCTTAAGACACTATTAATTCTTAGGAGACATGCCTCTCATCACCAGTACACTTACCCCTTTTTAGTTACTTTGTTGAGCAGTGTTCAGGTGATATCACTGCAAAATACTACTGTCTTCTGTACAGTATGTTAAATGAGGTGTGGGCAGTGTGGTTTAAGGTATCAGTAAGCATTACAAAGCATTTCAAATGTTATATCCCTTGCCATTCACTTTTGTAGGAGGGTGCTACAAAGAATTTGTTGACAAGACTTGAGTAAGGCAGTTTTTTCTTTAAATGATTGATGCAAAGTGATTAGACCTAGTGATTTTGTTTTGTGTGCCTTTTAGTGGTACAGTAATACTATTATAGGCTGAGTACTACCATGCTATGGATCTGTTCTATTCTCTAGTTCCTGGAGTTGATGATTTTGCTGCTCTAAAAAGTGTAAGTATCAGTTTAAAATTATTTCTTAGCAGTGATGACCTTGGTGGGGTGGGGATGAGGGGAGGTGAGGGTGAGGTAGGTGTAAAGCTTTCACTTCTGAAATTGTCAGACCTGTTTTCAGAGTTGAGTCCTCATTTTATGTAAAAACAAGTAAATTGTACTTTCCACTTTTCCTTCTAAATAATTGTTTCAAGCCTCAGTGTTAGCATTTTGTAATCAGTCATCTTGTAAGTGTTAAACTACTGACTAGGCCTATTTTAACATTCTTGAGAAATTTAGAAATACTAAACTTTTCTTTTATCTCCACTGTGTGTCTCCCAGGGTAGGCCAGCAGGAATAAAAGAATCTTTGACATATAGCCTCAGTGACCTGTAGGTCCCATTTTGACAATAACTTTTACAGCCCATGTCATTCAGTGGCAATATGTTAGTATGAAAACATTACTATGTCTGTGTCAGATGTGATGTCAATGTTTGTGAAAGTCAATTGTTGTCATTTAAATGTGGGTTGACCTTTTCAACCTTTCATCCAGTGCCTGTGACCTGTTAAAGTATGTTAAAAAAAAATTATTTTCCGTTTGAAATATACAGTATTCAGCTTTTTTAAGCCTTTCATTGTTACGGTCTAGTATTTTCATTGTTGTAAATACTCAAAAACCTAAGAATTTACAGGTTCTTGCTCATTTCAGGTCGTCAGCATGAACAGTGTGTATCAGTTAGTAGCGTGCCAAAGCATGTACATTCATGTCAATCGTTGCTCATAGCATGTAAGAGAAGAGAGATATTTTATGGGCAATCCTTGAATTTTTATTTCTGATAGCCTGCTGCTGAAACCACAAGCAAGCCTTGGGAAGCTGAGCTTGAAAAAAATGACATTAACATGTTAAATGGTAATGTATGATTTTGCACATTTTGAATGTTTTGCCTTAAAGGGGGGTTTTACATCATCCCAGATTGATTTATGAATCTATGGAAGCTTTCATTTACAATTTACTTTTACACTTTTTTTTAGTTGACATAAATTCAAATAACAGCTTCACTCTGATTGACCAATGAAAATTTGTGAATCACAGACAGTAAGCTAGTGTGGTCTGCAGTTAGTTAGTTAGTTAGTTAGATGAGGTTTAATGGCCCAGTTTCCAACCAATTGGTTCAAGTCGAGCCGGCCACGGCCCTTTTTCCAGTTGTGGCTAAGTGGCTTATTTTCCCTTACTCCATTGCTTATGTGGCCTGCAGAATAATGACCTTGAGTAATTTAAACTTAATCCAGGCTACTGATCCTTTGTCTGGGAGGTGGAATGTTGGGCTGTGTTTTTTTTTTTTTGGGGGGGGTTGGTGGTGGGTGGGGTGATTGGAAGAAGAGCTAGAAGTAAACTTAGTAGGGAGAATTTGACTGTCTAGGATGAGACAATTGTCCCTAAATTTGACCATTAGTTGTACAACATATTACGTGGTGTACAGTTAGTCTTATACAGGTGTTTTTTGTTCTTTTTCTTTCCCGTGTTAACTGGTTTTGTGCCCCAAATTCCTTTTTACAGAACTCGGAAGTTTACCTACAAATGAACTCATGAAAAAAGTCAAAGGTCTGCAAAATGTCGCTTATCAGCTTGGTCTAGAAGAGGGTGAGTTGTTACTGCTTCATCTCTATTTCCCTTTATAAACTAGTAGCTCTCAGGATTTAAGTGACCTTTACACGACCAAATCAATCCATGTCAAAATACTTGTTCTTGGGTATAAAGTTTTGTGATAAAATTTTCCTCTCTACTGTCTTTTCTGTGTTGTTTATCCTAGTCAAAATTCCATTTCTCCATGACTTAACATATTTACAGAGTTGTGTGACTGTTCCAGGCCTAAAACATCACCCTAGTTTCATGACTTTTCCCAGGTTATGGGAGTCTTGGTGATATGTAATATGATACAAGGTGAAGGCAATTTGTGCATTCTAATGTATGTATATTTCCTGCTTATTTTTATCATGTCTTTTTAGTGTGCATGCTCTTAATTTTTGTGTTGTCTTATTTCTTTAAGCTCGTGAGATGACCAGAGGTAAATACTTGAAGATATTCTCTGGACCTACAAGGAAATAATGTTTCCCTAGTGTCATTGATGCAGATGAAAATGAAGCTCAGAGTGAAGCTACTTTGACTATCTTTCAGAAGCTGCAACTATCTTTGATCTTGCCATTTTGTTTGAAACACAAGTATTCTTTGGTCATTTGAAGTGAAGATAAACATGGAGGCCTAGTTGAAACTTCTGAAAATAAATGAGTGCAAATGTAGTCACCTGTGTAAACTTCAGCCCTATCTTACTACCTCATGCAGTGATTGGAATTTTTATATGGGTAAGAAGTATCGCTGCATACATGGAGATGTAGCTTGTGGGCGATTTGCCAAGTTAAGGGAGTGGGGATTCTTTTTTCAATTCAAACTGTAAATAAACTTTTATCTCTGCCATTATGTTGTGTTTTTTGTAATTCTTAGAGTCTGTGAGTAAATTATAAGATGCCTATTACTAAAGTCTGGTTTTTCACCAATGATTGTGTCTGTCTGCTACCATATTACTGAAAATGCTCATGAGTAGTGATTGCCAGAAGCTTTCAGGAAGATATCAGTTAAGGTCACTGGCTTAAAGTTGGGAATGAGGTTCCAGCCTTCCAAGTGTAATAAAATAACTATTGCTAGGGAGAAAAATACTATATCTTTTGGGTAATATCTTGAATGGTGTAGATTTAACATGGGTTGACTGTATCAACTATTTAGGGGTTTTATTAGTTACGATGCTGAAGGCAGCATCGTAACCTTACCAGTCAGGTTGGCGTGTGTGTGTGTGTGTATGTGGGTATGTGTGTATGTGACGCCCTACCTTGTGGACAAGCAAACTGGTAGTAGGAAAGGTTTGTTAGGCACCATACTTGGTAGGAATATTGACCATAGTCTGAAGTTGTGCCCTATTGCTTTTGCCGCCAATATCATGCAGAGTAATGAGTGGGCGGGGCTTAATAAAAATAAGGAAATGTCAATATCTCGCAGTCAGTATGATGATTTGCATCATATTTGGCATGGGTATGTTAATAGATAGTGGCAAACTTTTATATCATCTTCATTAATATTCATGAGTGAGTGGGGTTATGTATCAATACAGCAGGAAGGGAGCATGCAGGCAAGCGATCTCACAGAAGACACAGTCTGTTATGTAATTATTTACATGATAGGATTGTTGGCCTTTGAGCAAATTTGAAGCTGACTGTTTTTGTAGCTACTGTCATGATTATTGATATTTTGGTGGGGCTTCATGTAAAATGTCTACATATCATACAAATGGTAGTTTTAATTTGCTGTGTATTGGGCATATAGGTGTGTTAGGTATGAGCATATCAGTTCATTATTGTATTTTGTTTGATTGGGCTAGAGCATTTAATTGAGGCCTGAATTCTGAAGACTGACAATGCCTTTAATACTCATGTAAAGTCACTTTGGGCATAGTCAAACCATTGCCCTTATCATACTCCCGTTGAACATTTGAACTGTAGGAAGTCTAGACCTTGACATCTGTACATGAGTACATTTATACCCTTTACCATAAAACATCAGATCAGAACACTAATCTGTAAATTAACTTGGCAAAAAGTTAAATGTTCTGCAGAACTCTGCTACCAAAAACTATGCTTAGCATTGAAATCACAAGCAACAAAAATATACATCTCACTAAAACCATTGAAATAAATGCTTTCTGTATTAAGTAAAATACAAAGTTTGGGACTAAAGTTTATTTCTTACAAGTGCTATGCATAGGCCTACCTCAATGCAAGTCCATGCAAACACCACATGTGAGATGGAACATGGAAGTACACAGAGGCAGTACTTCCATGGATGGAAGAGTTTGGTTTTGTTGTAACCTTAAAGTAACTGTTTTAATTAATTGGTCTGTCTAGACCACCTTGGATACTCAGATCAGTTACAGATAAGGTATAACCAATTGTCATGCCTCAGGTGGTGCGAATTTACAGACCTACTTCTCAAGTTGCTTCCAAAGACCAAATGCTCTTCCAGTCAATAAGTGTGACCAGTCAAATAAACAGGAAGTTTGTTTGGGGATTTAGTGTGCAGCTGAGATGAGAGTATGGTATAGTATGTGGTATGGTGTAATACATATATATATATATATGCCCAGTTTTAAACTATGTCCAACAGTTTAATTCAAGGTATGTTATTTAAAATCCCTTAAATAGTTATTATATGTGGACTTGCTGGATTGAGTGTGTTGGGAACTTCATCAAAAAAAAAAAAAGGCAAGCTTCATGAGATGCCATCTCCAACAGTGAAAACTAGAACATCACTTGTAAGATGCAGATTTCAAGGTGATTTTCTGATCTTTGATATGACTCTAAAATGCTTTGCATTTGCTCTAAAGCTCCTAAAAAAGTACCAAAGGGTAACTGCATCCTTTTCTGGCATCGTAACCATTTTAGAGATGTCTCTTGTTTACACAGCTTATTTGAACACATTTACTTAAAAGGTCATGTCGGTAAATTAAAGAGTTAATTAAGTCTCTGTTTTGTTTCCTTAATGATCCTTCATGTGGAAGTCTTATAGACATACCTTGGCTGCAGTCATCCCCATAACGCCCTCTGATACACTGACACCAATTAGTGTTAACACACTGCCCAAATCCGGAACAGTTGTTTACTCCTTCACAGGATACTGTCACAAGGGAAATTGTAAATACCACAAATTTAAACAATTTTCTTTTCTACTTAGAAATATAAACTGGTAGCCAAGACATTTGGACATTTGGGGAAAATGAGGGTGTTCGAATTTCGATACCTATCTGGGTAATAGTGAGATGGATTTTGTAATCCTAAACACATCTGCATTGAAAGTAACTTTCATAATTGAGTTGAATTTTAGCATCATCGTCTTAAAATGTCGATTTTTAAGCCACCCGACGTGAAACTGTTACCATCAATGAACCCTTTCGGGCTTAAACGTTGTTTAACATCGTAAAAGAACTACTAGCCCATAGGGCTACAGGGAATTAAAGGGGGAATCGAAGGACCTCTTCGTGCCCTTTTCCTGGTCCAAGGCGGGTTACACTGTGTGATATATTTGAGATTCAAAATGAAAAAAGTGTAGGTAGGGAATCTTATTCCCACCCTCAGTATATACATGTATCTATTATAGAGACTATTTTTATATCCATAACGTTTCTGAAATAAACAAAGTATAAAAGAACTGATTTCAATCGCCAGTAAATTCTGAAAGAAACCGAGTACTGATCACCGACTAAAGATTTTCAATATTCTTACCTTCAGTAATAGGGAAGAATACTTGTATTGATTCAAAGCCAGAAGTAAGAGATGCCATGTTACCAACATTGTCCTCTGAAAGAATGACTAGATTGTATGAAGCACCCGAGGGAACATCAAGGGTGATGATTTCTTCCGTTGGAGGTCTTGACGTAATCAAATTTAAGTTGCCACCTGTGGGGATTCAAAAGTGTATGCCTTCCTCGATTTTTTTTTTTTTTTTTTTTTTTTTTTTTTTTGCTGCTTTTTCAATACAGCGCCCTTATACCAAGAACTACAGTTTTCGAAGACTTCAACACATACCCTAATATACTCCACTCGAAGGGTAGCACTAGTGAGGTTTTTTGCTGATAGAATGATAAGTGTTTCTAAAAATGGGGGACATTTATGTGACTACCAGCGCGATTTCTGTTCTTCTTACTGCCCAGGCCATCTACCAGTCTACGGCTCTGTTCGCATTTCTCTTCATTCGTGAATCTCAAAACTGTTGTTTGAAATCATAGAGATGAGCAGCGCTATTTTTAAGCCGCAGTATCTTGCAACATCTTGAGGTTGCGTTTCTTGAGTTTTTGCAACGAATTGAAGTACTGTTCGAGAAAGGATGCTTTAAACTCGGTAAAGAGAAGAGAACGTCAGCTGTATCTTTAGTCTCCTGTCGAGTTCACGGGATATTTGCTCGTTCTTAGAGATATTTCTAAGTTTATCTTCATGTTGTACCAGTCTTCTTGTCAAAGTTTCACAATATTTTAAATATTTACAAAATGCACATAACGTACGTGCTACAGCAAGTTCCATCCAAATTAATCTTCTGAACCTTTGAGCATGTAACTGCGGCAACAGTACACGTAAGGATAACATTTGTTATAATCGTTTTGTGGATGGTACCAATTTTAGAAAGGGATAACAAAAAAAAATGTTGTCTAAGTTATTTGCAACAGTTGCCTGATTATCAATAGATATATGCTCTCTAGCTGGTTAGGGGTAATAGAATTTACTCTTTGGCTAAAATTTGAGATAGGTTGGAAAACTAACCGTCGGCAGAGAAAATATGAACAGATCTAACACCAGAGCCTACATCCCTTGATTTTACTGAC
Source organism: Actinopyga echinites (assembly GCA_010015985.2). Taxonomy (NCBI): domain Eukaryota; kingdom Metazoa; phylum Echinodermata; class Holothuroidea; order Aspidochirotida; family Holothuriidae; genus Actinopyga; species Actinopyga echinites. Next base: position 8,451 of record JAAAJZ020054518.1, read on the forward strand.
AAGGCAAGTGTCCCTGACTCGATGACATCATCAATGACTGTGATGTTTTTGTTTGTTGGACCGTCTGTGTCGATCTGAAAAAGATTAACGGATATATGTTATGCACAAAAAACATATGTATATGTACATATAGTGCTAAGTATTTGTGTAAGCTATAGTCTCATATTGACTCAGAAAATAGATTTTTGTGGTTGGGATGACATGTAGTTATAGTTGTTAGCAGCATGGACCAAACCTATATTCATATTAGTTGCTGAGCGGTATGGTCCCAAGGTCTGAAAACAGGTGCGATACCTGTTAAGATTGTCTCATAAGTTGATTAACGCTTAGGAGCGTTTGCATTTTGTATTGCCGAATATTCAAGCTATTGCCAAATATGCTCTAAGTTTTGAACTTCTCACACATATTGCCTAATGATGGAGTCTTGGTGACTTCCGAAATATAATAATAAGCAACATGCCATCCATAATCAGGATATTCGATTCCTTTATATTCTTTTATTCGATTATATATATATATATATATATATATAAACAAATAAGTAGATAAGAAAAACCAGATACATACATGCCAACTAATATATTGAAAAACGAAAGCACAAAATATTACGATATTAGTTATTATCCCACCGTATTAAATATTGGTTCAGTGGTAATCGGGTCATTTCGATCAAAAACTATCGTTGCCTCTGCGTCGATGACGTCATACGTGTTAACATTTCTCCTAGGTCTTACAGAGTACGTCACAAAACCTTCACCATCGGTTCCATTTTCTGGATTTGGGGGTAGGAACCCAATTCCTGGATCTGTTGGCGGAAGTCCTGCAAAAGCAACAATATTTCCATTGCACTGAACAGTTTTAGCAATTTCTGAGAAATAAGTCTACTGGCAGTTACATTAGTTTGTTCAGTGATGCAGGCTGTTCAAAGGGGGACGGGAAGAATTGCCCCTACATTGTTAAAAAGCCCAAATGGGTGGGGATTACTTGAAAAAGTAAAGAAATTTGCTGCATAAATTTTTCAAGTTCAGCCAGCCATTGAGCTGAGACCTTGGCAGCAAGTTTCCTCGGTTTTTGCAAGTTATCCCGATATATTAGATTTTACAGTGTACTTCTGTTGTTCAGTCGAGGTGAGTGAGAAAAAATGGCGGAACTCGGGGAAAAGGCAGATTAGTTGGAAGCCATTCTGAACTAGGCTTGTAAGGTGTGGCTGTGAATAGTTTGTGGACAATGAATATCAGTTTAATCTCCACACGGTTTGGTTCGGAGAACGTTAGGACTGAACTAAATATATGGTCGGAGAAAACAGACAAGAAAAAAGACACAAAGACTAAAAAGGAAGGAGAAGAACAAAGAAACAAAGATAAAGAAATAAAGGAACAAAGAAAACAAGTAAATCAGTTAATATTCACCAGTTTCAGGGTCCAGTGTCCGCAACTCCCACGTTGCCCTCGTATTTTGAAAATCGAGGCCTGCTGTGACTTGCACGACATAATTTCTTCCATCTTCGAATTCTATTATGCTCTACGCACAAATTGAAAGTTTTGATTTCTTTGTCAT
>JAAAJZ020054629.1:0-10006 GCA_010015985.2 Actinopyga echinites
TATTTAAGTACCCTCAGATGCAATCTGGTGCAACATTTAGCATCATTTGAAGTGAATTTTTTTATCCCATTACCAAAATATAATAAAAAATATTTTTTCAGAATTCGATTGGGGGGGCATGGCCCCCCTGGCCCCCCTGGCTACGCCAATGCACACCGACTAGCTACACGGTGTCATCAACAACTCGTAAGGTCTAACCGTTGAACAGCGACGACTGCAGAAACATGTCAAGAAAATGCTGACGTCATGAAGAATGTTTTAAGACGAACATGCTTCCTTTAAACATGATGGAAACTCTTAATGGTAGCTAAACCAGCATGGTCAAAATTACACCTAGTGTAGGTACTGATGAGCAGGATGAAAATGATTTCTTTCTCCACCATCTACCCTAGCCTGTCAAAAAAGATTTTTGTCAACAGAGATTTTTGTCACTTCGTTGTAACATCCAACCATGGCCATCGATTGACCCAGTGAAAATTGGTTTGATAAACAAGAGGTTTCTTTCTTGAGAAAAAACAATCCTTGTAAAATTAAGTTAAGTAATATATCGTTAGAAATTTCGCAAACATTTTCCTCCTCGAATGCTACTTTTCTAGTCACCAAAACAAAGCAACTAAATTCACCATTTGATAACCTCGAGGTAACGAACCTGTTTGATATTTATGCTTTCTTTGTCAGGTTATTATCCGTCAATCCGTAAACGGATCGGATCGCTTTCACCTGACGACTGAACAAACACAATTTAACAGAATGGAATGGAGATCGTCGATATTGGGGCCAAAGAAAATTGTCAACGCCGTCTTTATGCAGAGTAGGTATACTGATAGTAACAATTCAGTTACTGCCAAGATTTCTGGGTAACTTTTGTATATCCAGCAACTTACTGATCCATTGCGAAGAGTAGCTGGCAAAATTGGTAAGCGTTATCTAATTGCAGATGAAGGTACTTGTGTACGGCTCAGAAACGTTCAGCATTTTAACAAACACTGCATGCAGATGTATTGGAATGTGTAAAGGCTTGTTTGTCTCCTCGGGGTGTGGGAGGTGACTATTATGCAAAAAAAAATGAAGACAGTTTTTCAGTCGTTACCTTATTAGAACTTTCTTTGTTAGGCAGTTAGATGAGTCCGGTCTAAAAACAAAACCCATAAAAATCTTATTGCCTTTGATGATGCAAAGGTCTCTTGGTGATTACTCAGTATAAATAAGTCAAATCAACTTTTACTAGTCATGTGGGAAATAAATCTGACTAATAGTAGTCTAAAAGATGTCTCATATAACTGTTTAAAGTTTTGATGACTCGTTTATTTTTAGAGAGAAGGATAGTCAAAAATGTTAAATTACGGCATTCGTTTCGTCAAAAACTGTCTGGAGAAATGGTGCTTTACATAGAATAGTAATGATCGTTTTAAAAGAGTCCCGTGAGAAAACTGTGTGAAGGATTAATTAAACAGGTATACTTTACGAAATGAAATAAAAACTTACGATAATTTTTTTTTTAAATGTTGTTAGTTGACACTACTATAATGACGTAACCGACTCCATCCCAAAAAATAATTGATCTTAAAAACCGGGAAACATCTTCAAGGTTTGTTCGCGATTTGTATTTCATCAGTCTCCTGATTTTCTTGTTATGTATGGATGACACAAAAACGTGTCCATTACATTAATACATCAGCTTTTCAATGTTTCAAAAAGTAATAAAAATAATTAACTACGCTTGAGAATTTTATTGAGTACATATGGTGGAACTAAAAAATTGCTCAAAAATCTAGAGATTTTTTTTCTTTTGGACATCAATTTCAGCTCATTGGGAGAAGTGAAAGCTTCGCTTGAATGTTAAAATCACACGTGATTCTCCAATTTTTGAAATAGACTCGATTTGGCAATAAGCGGTTGCATCTGAGAATCATCGATGGACGTTTCCTAAAACAATCATTACTTCTAATGCAGAAAGAGCTGATGACCTAAACGACATTGCATGGGTCCTTCATTCCTTTAAAGAGATTAATGGTCGCTTACTTGCCAATTACTCCTTTTCATCTTACGAGAGTTTAGACGACAATCACAGACGATCGTAATAACTGCTTTAATTGATAAAGCAGTCTGGAAAGTTAACGATTTGAAGATCACCGAGGTAAAACTATACCATCTGGGAGTTAATTGTGGTTGATTGGGCATGGATGAACCCTCTAGTTCACATTCACGTAAGATGATTATCCACTTCAATATTTTAGTTCGTGATGACAGAAACGTTATGCACAATCTATCCATTGACCTGGTATGCTCTAACAATTTAACTGGAAAGATGTTTGGTGAAGCGCCTCCAACTTTTTGCAGAGGAATTTGTTCATTACAGCTGTCGACTCGATAAGTACATTCTAAGGAGTAAAATAATTGTTTTTGAAGAAAATGACCTGATTATCATAAATGACACTCAAGTAACAGAAAGGTCCGGATGCTTTTTCAAAAAGAACAATTTTCTAAATTATGCATTTTTACGGAAGGTCCTTGTAGGCACCTTTCAAAGGTGCCTTGAGATACAAAGTTTAACGATTCATGATGGATAGGTTGTTAGACGAAGTTATGTTGCTTTTTCGAGTGTGATATCAAAATGTTCAGTTTAAGAGAAATCAGAACTGCAACATTATACATCATTAGTGCGAGAATGACACCAAAATTTGTTGAACAATCTGTCATTGAAAAAGGAGCCAATAAAGATGTACATTTTATACTTTTACAAAGGAATAAGCTATGAATTTGGGGGATCAAATGTCATACTTAATCCTCTGTGATATTCATGTTATTTAAAAAATTAGACTTTACGGCCCGTTCTGAAGATTGCTAGGTCTTTTGTTCCCTAGTTTCCCCGTCCTGTACCTCGAAAATCACCGCCAAAAAGTGTTCAAATAATTGAATAGGTGTGACGATCATGATATGTGACTTTCCTTTTCAAGATATACATTCCAAAGAAGGTACTATCGTATGACGCATTGTAGTTAAAACAAACAGCACACTCGAAAGCCCTTTACAATTGTGATGAAACTTGTAGAACCAACAGTCAGAAAAAACTTACAAAGACTTATTGAATTTTTAGAATTGAAGCGTTAAATTGAAGGACATTTAGCCAACTCATACTTAGCAAAATGAAACAACAAAAAAGCTACTTGTAAAATTTGACTGACTTGAGTAGATGATCGGACGCAAAATATATTGCGTGCAATATCTTTGGTCCACTTTGCTCGGCAATTTGTCGATGAAAAATTGTTTCCCTAGTCGATTTCTCTTTTACAGTTATTCGTTAAATTATGACCATTTTTCTTAGTGCGCACCGGAGTGGGTATTTAACTGTTATAGCGATCTTATGTTGTAGAATAGAGTTATTGTCCATAAATTATCCGGGCGACTCGAATTCTAGTTTCGTATTGCTTTAAATATTGTCAAAAAACCATGAATAAGTATTTATCTTGAGTGGTAACTTTACAATGTTTTAAGGCGAACCCCTCTACACAAAAAACATCCCTTTTCACAACAGAAAGGAATTTCATCCATGAGGATTTCAAAAATGACGAATTTTTAGTAGGTTTGAGAATGTTTGGTCCTCTGACCAATCTTAAACTATTCTTCGTGGTGATTTGAAGTAGGATGTTTTACCTAATAACCAAGGTTTTCCCTTACATGGCCTACATTCGACTGGTCTTTAACCTGTTACACATAGATGGATTAAGCAAGTGGCACTTGATGTGCTTCTCGGCTATGATAACGATCACAAGCCCACTGACATCAGTATATGGTGAGATGATGTGTAATAGATAAAACAGATTTAGAGCAGTCCCTTTTCAAGTAGAGCAATTTAATAGTCCCTTATGGAAAGACCAAAGCTTAAAGGGATATTCTTGACAAGCATAACCTAAGCTCGAATAGGAGTACGGTATCTTGAGTTATGAACAAGCTAGGGGTGTGGAGTTTAAGGTGCACGTGGTAAAATTGTTCTCTTTCATATAAGATTCTCTTAAATTGCCACTGGAATATCCCTTTAATGCCTTCGTAACGTTGTGTATTACAGAGACCGTCTTATAAGCATTATGCAAAGCAATGACAAATATACAATCGCTTGAATTCTTGCAGTAAACTGCTACAGAATGTCTTACTGATTCTCATATTAGATTTCCGTCTTTATCCTGAGTATATTTTCTTTCTTTTTATATCTTCATTTATCTGCCTATATTTTTTTTTATTATTCTCAACTTTCTTTCGTACATTTTCGTGCATTTTGTCATTCTCGTCAAGACGCGAGAATTTCAACCCAATTCGGAGCAATCGCGATTGTGAAAAACGGCTTTATTAAATTAAAAGTGGTTCATAAATGTAAGCAAACCTCATTTTCATCGATTTAAACACTACAAAACGTTGCAAGGGTCTAAGGTTGATGGGAGTGATTTTATTCGAAATAGTGTTACACTTGCAAATGGTCTTGTGATTGACCATGAAATATTTATCTCAACTTAATTTGAAGGTGGTCACTGATGAACGGTGTCGCCCTGTCTTCCTTTAAGAAACGTAGATGCAATACAATTTCAATCAGAAAAATTGATGACCATCAGCAGACCAATTAAGTTCATTACAAGACTCAATTAGAACATCTGTGTCTGTCTGAAAGCCATCACAACAGATGTGTGTTCTCTTTTTTCTTGTAATGACAAAATGCTGTATCATCAGCATCTCGTGCCCATTGCGTCGTTTGCTCAATTATCTACAACAACCTTTTACCAAGTGTCTAGACTGAAATAAATTGACTTGTTCTCGCATTAATGCATCTTCATTGACCTTTCCGATGGTTGTATGAAGGTGACTGACGCTTGAAAGAGTCTTTACGAAACTTATAAAAGTGACACTTTTACAGTTGGACACTGAATCTAACAGGAGAGAAGTAGTTAAATCTTCTATGGTAAGTTAGTTCAAAAACAGTCTGAAAGCCATCACAGTTGTGAAGTTGATCTAACGTACTTAAATCGTTCTTTCCCTGCCTTCTTGAAGGCCACAGAGTGGCGAAAAAGGATACCTCATAAGTGCGGACAGTTGATTGCTTCATTTATTCTTGATCAGATTAAATCTAAATTGTAAATTGAAGTTAGATAACATCATGTCTATTTCGACATAGTTTCAACCAAACTAACAGAATTACGTGACTATGAAAGTTCTCAAAACGAATTACATGTACTCATTGTAATCTTTGACCATCAAGCTTTGTTTGTCTTACCATCAAATTTTCCATATAGAGATTGCGGCCACGTACACGACTAAAGACAGTGTACATCCTTTAGTCTCCAAAGCACGTCAGTGCCAACTTGTTAGTGGTACATGGAGATAAATTTATTTTAGTTTTATTGTAGCAGTTTATCATACGTTAAATCATAAGTTTTGTTTTAACTTGGTTAATTCTTCCTAAGATTATCTACTCTTCTTTTTTTTTCAATAAAAATGGAACAATTGGATAAAGTTACAGATAAAGTTTTCTTACGGCAGGTAATGTTTAAGAGATCTACCATGAAGTGGGGGAAGAGTACTTGTAATCAAAATATACGGCTTATTAACTGGGGCATAATTTACAGTGCAAGGAACTTATACACAGTAGATTTATGAAACAGTGTTTTAAAAAATGTCAAAAGTCTCGACGATAAATTATGTACCCGTGTTTGATATTTTTCTAACACAGGATAGAAAACATTCATAGTCGTGCAACTTTGATTTAATTATACTTTCTTAGATAGTCTGTCAAGGTAAAAACCAGCTCCGTAAACGTTTTTGATAAGTAAATTTAAGCCTAAAAAACCAATCTGGACCTCGATTGGAGGCAAAACCATCGATTAAGGTCCGCCCGAGTGCGTGTTCTCCTTAAATCAAATTAATTGAAGCTTGCTTGTGACAAGTGTGATCAGGCAGAGTCGATAATTAGCCTTTTGAAATCGAGTTTACAAACCTATACTGCTGTGTACCTTCCTCTTTTCAAGGACATCCATCAAGTTATTTTAAGAGTCACGTGATTTATAAAACTGTTTTAGAGGCAGGATGGATTTCACTAATCTTTTAATATATAAAAAATATATCATCTCTAAGACTATGTAGTACAAAAAGTGAGATTTTAAGTCGGAATACAGCATGCATATTTCTGTTCTTACAGAAAAATATCATTTATCATATATCTTTAAAACCACCATTTAGAAGCTAGGATATTCAGAATGAGGGAGAAGTTTCACTCCCTTTTAACACTACAGTAGCTCATGAATCCACTGTCAACCCAAATTTTCCCAAAATTTCATACGATGAAACGGTCATACCTCTAAGTAATGTACATTTATACTTTGTAGAAGTAAACCTAGTTTCAGAGTAAAGACAGGAGTTAAAGGTTTTACAGAAAATGGAAAAATCATGGAAATTGGAGTATATACACATGGAGAATATGAAGGCCCTGTCACAATATGCTGGGCAGATTACACAGGCTTGTTGTGTACATGGATTTTATTGCTAGGGCTGTTCGGTTTTACAAAAAACAAAAACCGGTTTTTTGGCATGAATAAAACCAACTCATTAGTCAAAACCGCGTCGTGAATGCCATGCTGATGACTCACTCGTTAGCAATGGAACAAGTGCAGACAGTGGAAACACTGTCATGTTGGATTTGTGTCCTCAAGATAGCTAAGTAATCGTTAGTTATCTGCACTGTAAAAATAATACTTTATGCATGAAATTAAAACAAAAATATTTTGTCAGTTATCACACTGAGTTGTTACGTTTTAGTGCAATTAAAAAATTTATTATAGGGGCGAGAGATCTTCTCACAGTGAGGTGGGTCTGGTCTCTCGATCACTCGATGCTTCTGTACTGTAATCTTTAATATATTGCTCGTTGTTCTACGTATAAAAACTTTGTGATCATTGCCAGAGGGAAGCTCAATAATCGTGAATTTTATCCGTTCATTTTCTTAAACTATCGATCTAATCTCTTTCTCAAAATCACCAGAATTTATTACCACACCGGACAGAGTATTTTATAACATCGTGTTACATTTTAGACTTGAATTTTTGGGCCATTTTTGCCGAAAGGAGCACTCAAAACCCAAACGTTAGGCAGTACTGTGGAATCTTTCTTTTCAACCAATCACAATTGAGCACCGTGTATGCTCATTCTGGTCCCGAAGGCTATCCTTACATACGATATGAATAAAATATTTTCAAGTGAGCAGTGACTTTCTTACTCGTGGTTGCCAGTGAACATGACAAGTTTAGCGTAGCTCTGGGTTTGTTTACTACCGCAGCAGCCAATTACATTGCCAGTTTGCTTGCGACGTGATCCATTCATCGGACAACGCCTACACAAACGTCATGCTTTCGTAGTAGTTCATTGAGAACTCTTAGCCCTGCCGCTGAGATTGTGCTACCCTTCAATGAACGAAGAGATGGGAAGTTTTCTGTATCGAAAGTTGGGCGCCATTTGATGTTTTTATAAGGAGGGTACTCCGGCCTTTTCTTCACTTTGTACAAATATTCTTGACATCGATAAATTCATGCAGTATTTCTCACACAACACGAGGTGGATTTGCGATATAACGCAGTCTTTTACCTCCATTTCAAGGATCCGATTTGAGTATTCCAGGCAAGCTAGTAGAGTTCCGTGCAGTTGTATGGTGTTCCAAATATTGCTACAAGGTTCGTACAGATTCCAATTGACAAAATTCCCAGACTTTTCCATGACTTTCAAGGACCTCAACATAAATTTCCAGGACCACCACAAAGGAAAAGTCATCCAAACAGTGCAAAATGATATCTCATTTGTAGCATGTACGGAGTAAACTGTAGCTTAAAACAAGAGCACCAGTGGTGCAGTGGCTCATGCAGCCAATGGCATTTTGACAATATGTACTCACGGCCTACAGATGACATTATTCATTCCTGAATATGCTGATTGCTGAAGGGATTATTATCAAAACATATGCAACATTTTACCATGAAATCTGTAGAAGTGGGCCTATAATTTGCACGATTTCACGAGATGGACCATGCGTGGCATTGGCCCAGAATTCCCTAGCACCTGAAAGAAACACTATCAAGACACTACCATGACGAACTCAACATTGTGACCACACAACATGGAGAAAACATTTAGGTAAGTGATTGAATGAACACGGCCAATATGGACCCACAGATGACACTGGACCCAAAACTCCTGACCATCCCAAATGGAGTGTTAAAAGAACTGTGGTGACAAACCTTCAAAATACAACCTGTAAATGAAACATATTGCATAATTCATAAAATGACACATTTGGGCCCATATGGAGCCCCAAATCATGAAAACCCCAAATTAACACTTCCAAAGTACTAATGTGACAAACCCTTGACATTGTCATATCAAATATATGGGGAAAAAACTGATTTTGCATGATTTCATAAAATGGTCCATTTTGGACCCTGGACCCAAAATTTATAGAAACCCCACAAGAGCCATTATCATAGCATAATGTGACAAACTGTCCACATTGTAACATAAAATCTGCAAGAAAAGAAGCATTTTGCATGATTTCATAAAAAGGCCCATAGGGCCATATCAAGCCCATGGACCCCAAAATCCTGAACACCTCAAGGGTACCATTATCATAGTACTAATGTGACAAACTATCCACATTGTAACAGAAAATTGGCACGAAAAGAAGTACTTTGCATGATTTCATAAAATGGCCCATATGGCCCATGGATCCAAAAATCCTGAACACCCCAAATGAACCATAGTATTAATGGCAAGAATCCTCAGAAGAATAACATACAATCTGTACGAGAATAGGTAGGCATTTTGCATGATATGGCCCATTTTCATAGAAGAGCCCACTTGGCCCATTCAGGTCAATGGTCCCAAAAATCCTGAACACCCCACAGGTACCACTACCAAAGTACTAGTTTCACAAACTCTAAACATTGTACCATACAACCTGAAGGAGAAGAAGCATTTTGTATGATATACATGTAACCCATTTTCAAGGAAATTGCCCATATGGCCCATTTGGGACATTGGACCCCAAAATCATGAACACCCCCCATGAACCAAACCACAGTACCCATGTGACAAAAACTCAACATTGTAGCATTCAATCTGTAGGAGAAGAAGCAGTTGGCGTATTTGCACAAAATTGGACCTTGGATCCACTCGCAATGGTGGACCAGAAATTCTGGACCACCACTAATGGTCCACCCCAACAATCATTGTGGCCATGTTTCTGTAAGCTAAACCAAACATTGTTTGAGAGAGCAATTCTTCATAAAAGGGCCCATTTGGGTCAATGGTCCCAACAATCCTGAACACCCCACAGGTACCACTACCATAGTACTAATTTGATAAATCCCACACATTGTACCATACGACCTGAAGGAGAAGGATTTTGTATGAAATGGCCCACGGAAATGTCCCATATGGCCCATTATGGGCATTGGACCCCAAAATCACGAACACCCTGGAAGAACCATGAAGTACCATAAACTATGAAAGTATGAGTAGGCAATGAGACTATGTCCTTGACCAGCTACCTTTTCTATTCTTCTTCTGATCAGTAACTGTTGCAGTAATTTAGGTAAAGGGTAGGCTAAGGAAAGGCCCTAGCTGGCATCAGCACAGTTGGCACATCCAGGGAAGCCTGATAGTGTCATCCTCTTATATTTTGAGGTGGAAAAGACCTTCCTCTGTCAAATTCATCTTATTCTGGGGTAATTATGTTGAAAACAGGCGCTACACTTGTCTACTTACGATCCTGAAGGCAGCAAATCCTTGCTTCACACAGGCGACCTAGCCTAACACACTATAGCATAGGCAAACTGGAGCCTATACCGGCAAACTCTTGCCGATTTCGTTAAGTTCCTATTCGTTTTCTGATCGCAACTTCAAAGTATTTTGATGGTTTTAGGGTGATTTTGCCACCGCGATCAATCAATCAGAAAATCAATGGCCCTTTGTGCCTTCA
>JAAAJZ020054846.1:0-10001 GCA_010015985.2 Actinopyga echinites
AAAGTGGTTATTTAAAGGGCTTATGGCATCCTCCTGAGTACATTTAGACATAACCATAGAAATCTAGATCTAGTTGGTGACTGTACTGACTGACATTCATTCAAAAAATCATGCTAAACTATGGTTGGTCAGTGATGAATTGTATGGTAAATTGAGTTCCCAGTTAAGCTCACAGTCACACAGTCTCTTTTGCAATGCTCAATCAGTCTGGGGCAATTTCAACACAATGCAGGCTACTGTGGCTGTCTTGGAAGTGTCACCTGTTTGTGTTTCAATTGGAGGAGGTGCTACAGTGAGTTTACTTGGGAGAATTGATACTGTCTGAGATGAGACTAGAGAGCCTTAAGGAAGAAGAGCATTCACAATCATAACTTGCAGTTGGTGTACCCATGTACTGAGATTCCTGTTGGGTTCCCCTACTAAAGTTCATCTGGTGAGACATTTTATTTTCGGAACTGCTGAATTCCTGCAGCAGGTATTTCTTGGTTTACCTTTGCTTTGCAGTGTTGGTGGGCTGAAAAGTCAGGAAAGATATACATGAAATGGAAATTAGAGGTAATTTTTAGGATTGAAAAATATATGTCTAGAAATCAAGCTGAAGGTAACTGCTTACTTCATTGAAGAAACATCCACCAATAAACCTCTAGAGGAAGCTGTGCACGTATGCCAACCCACTCCCACATTGGACTCCGATTTTAACAGTTGACCAGTGGTCCTTGACAACCAAAATGATCAGACTAGTCCTACCAACAACTAAATTTCAAGATAGAACAAAACAAAAATTTCACAAGGCAACATGAAGACTTTCCTTCAAACAATTAAATTTTCTTTTGGACAACGAAAATCGACATACAGGTTTTCTCATGGATAATCATAAATCATAAATTTTAAAACTGTGGCCTGCCACATATCAGTTGCATACTGGTGAAAATACTGAAAAAGGGAATACAATTAAGCCTATAAATAAACTACTGATCAACAATTTATTGGTCAGTGATCATAGTTTTACAATAAATGTGACCAGCATCAATACAAGTATCCATCAATTCCAGATGCTAACTTATGATCAACATCTCGCTACAATCAGTATCAACAATATGGTATTTAAGAATGAACATAAGGAGGGAAAGTCAAAGGTCAAGTGAGGGTATTAAACCATGTGCAATCTCATAGTAAAGAAAAAGCAATGGCACCTGCAGAGCGTGGCAGCCAGAGAGATGCGACACAGGCACTAAGCTGATGGCAGGATGTAAACAAACCAAAAATTACATCGATGCTATACTGCACACATGAACTGTGTAATTCTGAAATACCTTACTGATCTGATTTGCCAGTCGTAAAAACGTTTGTGAGTCAGTCCTATACCTTACTGTCATCATCCACCAGTGGTTAACATACTGTACGTGATCACCACCTCTGTACCAATGTCTATGAAACATTCCTATCCAATAGTATCCATTAGAGACATTGACTGAACATTGGCTCATCTCATGAATAAACAAGAACACCCAAACATTTATAATATTTTCTGCATTTTTTACCAGCCTGGTAATTTTTGCAATTGGAAGATCTTTTTAATCTGATTCCATTAAAACCATGATTTTGTTTTTTAACACCAAAATGTTTGCAATTCTGTAAGATCTGTTTTATACTTATAATATCCTCCCCTTGAAGTATGCATACAGTGTACCTCCAAGTCCATTATTTTAAATGCTTGTTCTCTAGTGATAAGCATACCACCTGAGAAATATGTTCTAATGAGAATTTTTACCTGATTATATGAACCACAATGACAATTCCTTTCAATGCAAACCACATCCTGTTTCTTTTACTTTAACACCAAACAAACAATCAGATGACACAATAAATAAAATTCACCAGGAGCCACAAAGTCGACGATAGACATACATTTCAACGACTTTCCACCCAATAACTCCCTGTCTCTCATCTGTCATCTTAGCACATCTTCTAAAAATATCTTGCCAATTTAAGGTGAAAAGGAAGAAAGCAAGCAACATCCTCCGACTATGTCGTCTAGGATGTTCGTAGCCGTTGCACAATCTGTTACAGCTAATTATGTACACTTGAGCTGAGAGACTAGACGACTCCATCTCATGCTCCTGGCATGACTAGCTAAGTTGTTGCACTGCACAGACATGTCAGTACATTCTCCAGTCAAAGCTAGAGATGTGTTTCCATGAACTGATGAACAAAGTGATCTAATTTACTGAGAAAGGTGTGACGTCAATATGAAATCTCTTTCCGAAATCTCACCCAACCTTCTTTTTAAATTGAACCCCAGGTAAAAATGGAGGCAGGTAACTTCAAAGAAGATTTCTCCTAATTAATCACGTATCTTTAAATGAATCTCATCAACAAGACCTATAGCACCCTTGGCTGACAGAGTCAACCATCAGCCAAGATGGGAGTGAATCATAGAATTTTGCTCACAAATGTCTGTATATTTGCACCATTTTGTTGAACGCAATGAGCTCTGGAATATGATGGAAACTAGGGTCAAGGTAAGGGATGAAATGAACTTCTGCTTTTCAAGTCCTGACAATGTATAAAATTACTGTATGGCTTTCATATGAATCAAACTTGCTGTAACAAAGCTTACCTCTTCATACACACAGTATATACTCAGATGCATGGTTCAAAAGCCTCCCTAAATTTAAAAGCCAAAGATGAGTAGCATCTACAAATTACAAACTATGAGACTGTCTGGTAGATACTTTTGAAATCTTCTTTATATACAGGTCATAGTTAAGCAAGATGTGGGGTTAGCAATTTAAAGTTTCACATTCTGTAACATGTTTTACCAAATTAATTCTTTCGTTTACTCATTGCAGTCTGCACATCAATGTTCAAAGTCACATATGTGCCTGTTTACCAAAGTTTACTATCTGACAGGAGGATAGCGGGTACATGACACTGTAATTTTATAAACTGTAGCTATTATCATTCGCAGTTTAATTTGCCAATCTCCTACATATTTATAATTAAGCCTTAATAACTGCCATTGCATTCACCTGCCCATTTGCTATCAACAAAATAAATATCCACCATCAATGTCTTGAATATTATTGAGCATTCCAAGAGAACCCACCTTGCTAGGGTCACTGTACTTTTCAATATCTGAGTACTACATGTATCTCCTTGAATAGTTTGCAATTTCATGCACAGTTTGAATCACAAGACATACACAATTGAAGATCTCCATGTGTTTTAATAAATTTCAAATGTTAGGGCTGCACACGTGTATTTAAAACCAAAAGCTTGCATATAAGACAAGATGTATGGAATTCTAATCAATCTTTATTCCCATTCACACTCTTACCTTCCAACCTCTTCAAAGTTCCTTCCCATCATGCCTTCCTCTATACACTGTGACACTTATTTTACCCCTTATGACCCCCTGGAACCTGGTCATGACCTCCTTATGCTTTCTTGATATGCATCCCACCTCTATTGAAAACATCCTCTGCTCCTAATTGCGATAATTTGGGGTTAAAATTAGGTCACCTGTTGAATTGAATGAAGTTCCTAATCCATTTACAAATTATCCAACCAAGCAAACTGACCTCTACATCAACTCTTCCTCTCTCTTCAGACGTTCCACCTTGACACTTGACTGAAGCATCTGAGCTTGGTCTTCAAGTGATTTGGTATTATACAATACTACATGTGGTCATTATGATTTAGCAGTTTCCCTCTGCCACAAATAGATCAGGCTTTTAAATCTTACTTCTGACATTCACTTGACTAACTACTACTTTGTCCACTATTAACAGCCAGTTTACATGCGGTATATTTTCATTCAGTGGGACTGGCTGAATGTAAGCTTTCTGACGTACTATAACAGGTAATTTTTGAGTCTTGAGCCCTTAAGTTGGCAGGTCTGGGGATGCTGCTCCAGGGCCTGTGCCAGAACAAGAGCTGATGAAAGAGCAGGCTGAACTGTAGTTTGAAATCTGTCACTTTATTGTCCACTAACACGAATCACTCAAATTATTTCCTTTCCAAAATTCCATGATAATACTAAAAATTCAAACATTTCAAATCTGCTTACAGCAAGAGTATCACGGTTTTTAGTTTTCAGTAATGTCAAAAGACACACAAACATTTTCAGTAATGTTACAAAAACATGGACAAAAACTATTTTTGTTGATACAAGGTCTGCCTTTTTTGTTCTTTCAAAATTTCATGAAGTATAATCAAACACTTGGCTCTTTCCCTTTGCTAGTTTCTCAAAAGTTGGCCCCACCATTCCCCAAAATCCACCTTGTGGCTAAGGAAAAGCTTTCAGTCATACAGAAGTACTCCAGGCTAGTACTCAATGGTGCAAATGCAAAGCTCTATGTACCTTTCAATGTTACATTCTTATAAAAAAGATAAGGTGGCAGCTACCACCGATCATGCCAACCTCAAGAAGTCATTAGTAGACCAGTTGGAAAAACCAAATGAGGACTTGGAATACCTTACAAAAAACAAAACAAAATGTCCCATGCTGATTTTTATTTCTGTAAGAACAAAATATCTCCCAGACTATCCATGATAACTAATTCGTACATTTCTCTGGCACGAGCACTGGTGGGTACTGACTCCTAAAATACTGGGGTGAGTTCAAGCATTGTGTCCAAGTTTTTATTCAAGATAGTCTTGCTATATGATTAGTGTTATTGTAACAACGAGCATCTTGGAGGAATTTCCTTTACTTCTTCTACCTTGAAAATACCCTTACATTTTTTGGCAGGGCCATTTCATGAGGAATCACCATATTCAATATTGTCATAAACAATTGTAAAATTGTGAAATAATACCAGGGGGGTGTTTCATAAACAGTTACGATCGATCTTAAGTTTGATTGCTAATGCAAAAAGCCTATGCAAATAGAACTTAAGATCAATCTTAACTCTTTATGAAACGGGGCCCAGCTGTTTCAATCTGAGGTACCAAGACAACTTACAGAGCTGGAAATAAACGGAGGCCACGAAGGCCATGGCCTTCGTATTTTTGGCAATGGTCTTAGTGCCCTTCAGAATGGTATTCTTTTCATGGCCAATTGGCCCCAGTGGTCTTTTTAACGAAGTACAACCAAGCATATACTAGATAACACAAAATCTCCTGTTTGGCCTTGGTGCCCTTTGCGATGCATCAGTGTGCCCTAAAAGCTAACATTAAATGGGCCTTGCCCTCATGATTTCTTATTTCCAGCCCTGAACTTTCCATGGTGTGCTTCTGTGAGGTATATCATTTCAAGTCTGTGTTTTCCATATACTCTATACAACTGAGCTGCTGTTAGTGCAAAAACTGGGCTGAATATTTTCCCTGATTTTTTCAGCTTTTTTTTTTAAAAACTACTTTCTACTTTTGTTTTCCTGTTCATCTATTTCTTTAATGAATCTGTTTGTGGGCACTACTTAGGCTACCATCTCTCAAGAACCAAATCTTTTATTTATTAGTAATGCAAACAAATTATCTGTCCAATCATCACTCAGTTTGAATACTAACACACAAATTTGTTTTCATTGGTATGGACAAGAACAATCAAATCATTCTGTATTAAAGAAGCAAAACTAAGCAAAGTGCTGGTGACAAGAGGGAGATTAGTTTGTGCTAAAATTGAAGTCTGTGCCTGCATTTTACGCTTCCCTTCACATACAACCACTACTGGTACACATTTCATAGCTACTGAACCAAAAAGGAAGGATAAGTTCTGAAACATAACATTTTCAAAGACAGGTAAAATATGATATTTTCATAATTACTTGACTAAATGCCAAGATCTTCACTTTCAAGCAAAACCTGCTACTGTCTATTTATAGCTGGTGACATCAGGGAATGTTTGTAAATGGAAGAGAAAGGATACTAAAAAAATTGTCACAGTAACCAAACAGAATTACAAACATCTACCCATAATGACACTTTTTCTGCAACGCTAAAAAGGAAAGTTCCTGCCATTTCTAAATTGGTTTTTTCACAAAAAGTGAGCAGCAAAAGTTCTGAATACACTTCTTCTTGTTTATGATTTCCTGAGTTTCCAAAAAAAACTCTTTCTCTTCAACTTCTACATGTTAGCTGTGTTGCAATAAGACTTCAGCCATTTCTTTTAAATAAAGTCCCAGCTGTTCATCCCAGCTTTATTGAAAATTGAGTACTGGAGCATAAAATCTGACCTCGTTAATCCTGAACAATAAGGTTAATTTGACCTCCGTTCACGTTCCCATTTTCTGCTTTGTCTTGTCTTGGATACATCATATGATAAAGATATCAGAGGGGCACAGAAGTTTCAAGGAAAA
The DNA here is from genome assembly GCA_010015985.2 of Actinopyga echinites. NCBI lineage: Eukaryota > Metazoa > Echinodermata > Holothuroidea > Aspidochirotida > Holothuriidae > Actinopyga > Actinopyga echinites. The sequence goes on from JAAAJZ020054846.1 coordinate 6,303, forward strand.
CAAAAATCTTCGAAACAGCTTGAACTTCTGAGCCCAAACAGGAGTGGAGATGGGAAAAGCGGAGATGTAAGACAAATGGTGAAGTAGGAGGGGGAAGTACGAGGGGGTAGTACGAGGGGGAGAATAAAATATAAGAGGTTGGGGATGGAAATTGAACACTTACACTATGGGTTTTTACCTGCCTTTGGTGGATAGGTATGAAAAACATATGCCAAGCAACCCTTGTTTGTATATTTTGGCAATTTTGAAAAATTGTGAAATGAAAGCACATGTAGCAGTTAGGGTTCTTGCCAAGAATGCTTTTAAACATGGTTGCCATACATCTGAGATACTTAAAGAATTTTCAATCTCAAGACTGCCATTTTTAGACCCTGGAATAACAAATTATTTTGAAAATGGTTTTTAGCAAGTTTTCCTGACTAAATTGACTAAACTTCCTCGTTTAGAAGTCTATGAGCACCAACTATTTACAAACATTACCCCGTGATCCCCATCACCTGTAATTACCACAAAGCACAGTAAATAGCACAGTGGATGACCTATTCTAGAACAGGATCACCCCACCCACATCCTTCCATATCTCTTTGTTGGTGTGAGTACAAATGTACAGGCCTATGCTGTCAGGTACTCGGCCTAATTTTCATGACCAACACCAAAACATAAATTTCAAGATACAAAAACTGCTGGCGTTTCAGGACTTATGCCTTCTTCTCTAATGCATGGGGACCCTGTTAAATCTGAGTGACCACCAGATCAGGTGCTTTAAGAGTTATCCCAGTCACCAAGAGAGCTGGGTAAGGTTTTGTTATACTCAGGGTCAGAAAAACGTCACTTCTGCAGACGTAATAATGCACTGGAGTGAAAATACTGTTCTGCACGTATGATGCACCTAGTGTAATCCAGTGGTTGTTTCATTCTAGCAATACAGCGTGCAATGGGTCAGTGACCTGAGGTCACCATTTCTGACCCCGAAAAAGCTGACACTTTATCATTGTTAGTGAAAAATTTCAACTGTTATATCATTTTAACCTAGCTCTGAGAGAAAAGTAAAATCAACACAGCCGTGTCAGCACCCAGTTTAAATAGCTTAGCTAGTCCAAACTGTATTTCTAGTGTTCAAAAAGGTGACTCAACAAGAATTTAGAGGACAATTTGATCCCCCTACTGTATCCCTACCAGGACCATTTAACCATCACTGAAATTTACTCCACTGAAGTCTGCCGCATAATAAAATTATTAAAGAGGTGTACATACTTATCCTGTTGCTAACTGTGTTCTGGTCAAATACTGTCATTACATGGACCAACAATGTGTCAAACCCATACTCAATATTTGCTGGTGTTGACATTTTTTTTCTATTCATCTGACATTTGTGTTTCTATTTTATCACACTTAATGATGACTTACCTAGAAGGATGTGACAAAAACATCTGGTATACAGAACCAAACTCAACACTGAGGAAGATCAGTTACGCATGGAGAAGGAATATCCTCCTTATATTCTGTTCTAACGTCTGATCATACAAATCACTCCCAGAGTCAAATTAAGGCAGGTGGCAAATCATAATTTTGGCAATGGGTTACCATGGCTACAAGCACAACATATATTTAAAGAGCAATGAATTTTTAATCCCATCAAAAGGATATAAGTAAGGCAAAATCATCACCTTCCCACTGAATTTGACACAAATGTTGGCTGTGAGAGTTTTCATTAGGGTGACAGTTGTATGTAAGCACTGTTCAATACAGCGCTCAGCTGGTTCATAAAGTGCAACCATTCATTACAACAAAACACAGCTCCACATCAGCTTTTGACTATACTGGTATGAGACGTTTTCAGTGTAAACATAATCTAATTATGAATTCAGAGATGAGAACTGATATGTACACACCAATATATCCAATGGGATTGTACCATACATCAGAACTGACATCTCCCTGGTATATAACAAAAACATGGGTATGAAAATACTGAAAGTGATTGAGTGTGCATAAAGAATACAATGGCTGCAAGTTAACGCCATAACCAGATGTTTTGTTTGGGGGGGGGGCAGATGAGGGGGAAGGGGGAGAGAAAGGGTTAGACAACAGGGAACAAGATCAATACACAGCTAGCATCTAGCACACTACTTTCACCTTGGTCCACCAACCTCACGGGGGCATGGGTGGTGGGCAAAGGTCTGGCTGATGGCTCCAACCCTTATCCCTTTCGCTCTAGTGATGTCTCTTCTGCAGATTGCATTGAAGATGACCATTGTTACATATTCACTGTACCAATCTCTGACTATCACAGCTTACTAAATACATTCCTCCATGTGTCACTTCCCTGCTCTAGCCCCTCCCATCCCTCTTCAGGTTTCTTCCATCAATTGTTAATATTGAAATGTTAAATGTCAATATGGAAGTTTGGAAATGTTATTCCGGAAACTTTCACACAGAAGTGAAATCATGGCTCTTTTCATTCGAGTCATTATCTGTATACTCTAACCATACAAACCATCATATGGAAATTTGTATACTGTGTATAAACATAAATTTGCATACAATATTAGTATTAAGTCGTAATCTTCCACTTCTCATCTCCTTTCACCCCTTCCTTCCCTTTAATAGAGCTGCAAAAATACACAAGTGTGCCAGCCCAGGACTATTTCAAACCACACTTGAGCTAGTGTCAATTTAAAATACAAAACCCATGGGCTAGTTCAAAAAACTGCATAGATGTACAGTAATATTTCTGACTATGACTTTGGGAGTAGTGCAACTGCACTTCAAGACAGTGAGGTAAGTTTGTCAAATGATCCTGAGCTAGAAAAATATTCAGAATTTTCGAATCCTCCATCTTCCTCACCCATTCACTTCCAACTAGGGAATAGCAGCTCCCTATTCTAACCCATGACTTTTATGTTATTCTGGAAGCTTTCACACAGAAGTGATATTACATTGGATCCATTCCTCCCACTGTCTGGCATATAACATATCATCATGCGGAGATATCCCTAAAAGATTAGTTAGATATCTGCACAGATTAGTCACTTCTCATTTCCCCCTTTACCCCATCACACATCATCCACCCTCCCACCCCTTCTCTCCCTCTTTACCCTCCACCATTAAATATTCAGTTTCCAATATGGGAGTTTTATACCAGTCTAGAGGCCTTAACACAAACTAACATACCACTATATCATAGCTGGATTCATCCCTCCCACCTTTGTCTGTGCATTCATACCATCATGTTGAGATGACTGTTGACTGGACAGCAGTTAAAAGAAATTTGACCTGGAAAGAAACGGGGTTCAGTTTTCCTTCCCTGAAGAGATGAAATGATTTAAGAATCTCATCCAATTGAAGGAGTATGAATCACACCCCTTCTGGGATATGCAACCTCTCATACTGTAAGATTTACTCCTCCACAAAGAATGATGCAACACTCCACAGTAATATGTCAGCAGTAAGAAAATACCTTCAGATACCTCTAGAAACAAAATCATTCCAAGTCTTAGTTTAAACATCCCGGAGAATTGATTTCCACCGGTGAGTCGACTGACGGCTCATCTCCTCAAGTTGGGCAAACCAGTAAAGAGGCACTTGACAGAGGAAGCATGGTGTAATTTACGGAGCGTTTGAGGAGACCCACTGGGGGCCCCTCACAAGATGATAAAACAGAGAGGAATACACAGACCACAGTTCCCAGATGTGTCA
>JAAAJZ020054955.1:0-10000 GCA_010015985.2 Actinopyga echinites
ACTCTTATAGCACATAAGAGGAACGAGAATTAATGGTAGCTTTCGGGACTCTAGCAGGACGATTTGTTGTAGCCTGGCACCTTAGTTATAATGGTCAAATAAACACCGTGACCCCCAGGACACTTGCGCTGTGAGACGGATGAGACGGATTTAAACCACTCGCCCTAAGGACTTACATTGCAAATAACTTGTAAACAAGGTTTCATTTATCAATTTTCAAGATCAGTTTTTACATATTTCTATTCCGGCGATACAGAGGCAACACTGAAACGAACATGACCATTTTTTCCATACGAGAGCAACGAAACTAATAAGGCACGAGATATCATAATTCGCGAGATTCAGTCCGTGTCTTTGAAACTACGGGTTTATTCTTCTCGGTCACGAGTAATCTCTCTAGTCTTTCTCATATTTCATATTTAAAAGAGAAATTTTTGTTTCACCAAATTTAACTTGCGTTCTCTTGACTCGAAACTATTTTTAATACAAGTAGGCTATACCGTGGTTATCGTTTTATTGACTTAGTTCGAGTGAACTACGGGTCGTATACCTATAACTAACGTTGATGACTGCTACTGCAATTGTCAAAGCTTCCTCGTTTTAAAAGTTCCACATTTGATAGGTCACCAAAGCGAGTTCAAAGACAAAGACTCTAAAAATAGACAGACACAAAAAGGAAGTACACGGGAAAGATGTGTCTCCATGGTTACCTCTCCATGGTTTCATTTCCTTATTCCGATGTATTTTGATTTCGTTACGTGAATATCGACATTAAAGAAGACTTCGTTCCCCCTTCAACGTTCTGGTACGTGAGACCTACAAATACACACAAACAAATAAACACATTCGTTATTTTAACCTTTTATTTGGATTTAAAAAACAGACGCTTAAAGGGCAATGTTGCGATTGTTTTTGAGAAAATTTTCAAATCTGTAAAAGCATGTCTTATCAGTGTAGGATCATTGGCAATTCAAAATAAAGTAGCTAGGTAACTTTACTTTCAGGAGATAAGGTTCTGACGGAAAGAAATTCATTGTTTTGTAGCTCATGAATAATTTTTTCACCCAATCTTGTGAATTTTTAAATGATGCAACATTCATAACTTTTGTAATGAATACAGCAGAGCTGTAACCGAGTCCACCTAACCCAATTCCAAGCCAATTCAGATTCCACTAAGCCCAATTCCGAGTCCGCTACCCCTTCGAGTCCGAGCCAATTCCGATTCCACTAACCCCAATTCCGGGCCAATTCCGAGTCCGGCACCCGGAGTCCTATGGGACTTACATCTTAGCTGACCCTGAGTTCAGGCCATGGTAAAAGGTACCATAACTGCCTCTGAATATGGGAATACGGGAGGCCAGGACCAGAAACAAACCAGCGCAGTTAATTACAATTACAATTAAACCTCTCCCAGCTCTTTTAAGAGAAGATGAACAATCTTTCCACAAATTTTCAATAATTTTCAGAAGTTCATGTAATTTTCATTTTTGTGGACGCAGATGGAATCGGCTCCGAGTCCGATTCCAGTTGCAGTCCATTCTTAGCCAATTCCGATTCCGGTACCTCCCATTCCGGGCCAATTCCGAGTCCAGAAAAAATGGACTCGAGTCGGGAATTGAGGCCTAGTCCGGACTCGGACTATACAGCCCTGCCTGACTTCATTTAATGATCAGTTCTGCTGCATTGTTTTCCGTGAACTTCCTCTACACGATTTCGACTCTGCAAGTTGAAACATTGGTTGAGGGATTAGGCTCTACACGAACCGGCTACTATCACCCATTTTAATTACCGTAAACATTCTTTGCTCCGCCATATAGATATACAAATAGGTCATTTTTACTTCTTTTCAAGGATCGTAATAAGGTATACTCACTCGATTTAAAATCGAAGAGATTAGATAATGTACCCAACTTTAAGTTACTTTATGGCCTGTTACAAAAATTCAGTGTGAGCAGTGAACATCTCTTCTGGAAAGAGAGTACCGAACCGCATGATGTTCAAATACAGAACAAGGAAGAATGCAAGATGACTTTGTTTTTCATATTGTTGTTGTGACAACTGTGAGGGTGACAGATTACTATGAAAGAAATTTTTTTTGTCTCACGTTTTATTTCAACAATTCACGAAAAACACCAACAACACAAGGCCTCTACAAAAAAGCAGCTCATGTAATTTACATGCAATAAATGATTATTTCATAAATGCTCTGAATCATCCTTTTAAAATAATATTAAAATCGTTGAGGACTCAAAACTTTAAAAGAAAGGAAAGAAAGTCTTTGCCCAAAAGGCTGGCACGCATTATATTTATTTTGAAGGCTATCATATTTTTGTGGCAATATCTGCAACGTCCTCATCAAGGAAAGCTATGTATAGCGAATTCATGCTTCTTTTTACTACGATAAGTTTGTTTCTTTCGGACCACATTTGGGAAAACCAATTTCATGAAACAAATGAAAGTTAGTGCTCAGACACGAAATCTAACTGCACACAATGGTAAATAGTTGAATCACCATTCAAAACACACCAGACTAGTGACATTCTCGGTGGTAAATGTTCAAGAGTAACTGAGTTTCCTGCAACACATTTAAAACATATCCCATTTTTCAAGAGGAATAGTTTTCTGTATCAATCCTATAAGTGGAACTACGTGAGCATACTGTTTTATGGGAGTAAACTTTTTATCCTTTTTAGGTATAGTCTAACAAGTGAAGTGTCACTAAGGAAAGATAGAAGTTTGCAACAATTTAACAGCAACTGTTTAAGTACACGATACATCGAATACCCCGCTAGTGTGATTCTGAATGTAACTTGTGGCCCAAATATTCTCCTATTTGTGAACACAAAGAATTTTCTTCGATGTTTTGAAGGAATTTTTTCAATTTTTTGACAAACAAATTTTAAGACAAGTTCGACACACAGTGTGTCTTGGAATGCTAAAGAAGAGGAAAACCATTACTTCCAAGCCAGTGCGTAATAATTGTTTGTAATATATACATCAAAAAATTGAAAGTAATAAAGTCGCAACAAGAAAAGGCTATCGTCATTAATTCTGATTCAAACATTGAGTAGATTTTACTAGCTGAAACAGCGACAGCTATTGGTAAAGTCCCTTCTATGCTACAACATTGCACCAACTAAGACAGCCACTTTGTACTTTTCCTAACCTGTCTCAAAATTTCTTCGAGGAAAAAAGTGTGAATTTTATTTTTAATTTACATACTTTTAACTTGAGGTCTGAAGTCGAAAAATGGAAAGTCATATAACAACATTGATAGATTAAAATAATTAAAGTACATTACAAAGTGACATTATTCTATCTGCTTTGCGACACTCTAGTTGACATGACTCAGTAGTAATATTGTCGGTGACCACACAAAGTATTTGATTGCCGTTTCCTAGCATGTTGTTATGTATTATTGTCATCGTCATCAATAGATGATTACTCTATTGTAGTGTCGATATCGTTGGAATTATAATAAGATGCTGACAATGATAATGTCAATCTTAGGGGTGTACGATATGGATATTAAAATTAGTAATCAACTTTCATAACACCTTGGTGCAGCAGTAGACATGTCTGTTCTCGCAAACATCCACTTTGAGAAGCCTTTTCATGGAGATGACATTAAGCGATGAAGCCAAATCTCTACTTTTTGAAATAACACTGTTTCAGCAATTTACACAAAAATCGTAAAACCGCCTACCTGATCAAGGTACAAAATACTCTTAGGCAGAAAACTAGTCACCCAGTGATTTGAACATTTTTCACTCAGGCTGCAAAGTTGCAAAACTTACCAGAGATACTACTGAATTAAAAAATAGAGATAACTGGACATCTATCCAAATGAAAAAAATATGTCCATATATGTCCAAGATTGCCCGTAGGTCTCTCAGACAAGTCAAATATTCAAAACTTTTCCAGGGGGACGAGGACACGCTTTAGACCTTATTCCCGCTATCGTAAACATTTTTAAGTACCCCTACACACCCACAGCTGTGATCAGTTTCCTACACGGTGTGTAAGTTAACCAACGTGAAACGTACGAACTTCCTTATGTTCATATTCTGAGCCAAGTAAGGATTGGCAAAACCATCTGACGATATTCAGTGCGAGTGAGGAGTCATACAAGGATGAATAGTCATGAAGACTTTTGCTGCTGATTGATCATTTCATACGCGCAATCATGTTTTTCTTTTCCGAATCATTCTGGAAATATTACTTGACACACGAGAAAGTGAAATTTTCCATCACCCTTTGCGCTCATCATTTGAATGTCTTTTCATCATTACCTCTGAATATCTTCAGTTGAGTTATTCCTTTGGAATCTCACCGGCCAATCTTTCCACAAACAAGCCCTATGCATCATCAACTTTACCAGTATACATTAATTAGACTAATTTTCATTATGAAGAAAGGCTGAATTGTGATATTGTTCCTGGTCACTTTCATGAAATACCCCCTGCACCAATAAAAAAATTGTTTGAAAAGGCCTTGACTGAGTACGACTCTGCATTGAATGTTGATTTTAATATGACTTTAAAAGATGAAAATAGTAATTATATGACATATGCTGATAAAATATCTCTGCGTTTTATCTGTTCTTTAGCCCAGGAGAAGATAGAGACGATGTAGATTGTGAATTTATCAATGTACATTTGTGTACAAAAATCACATTGACAAAAAAGGATTCTATATGCCGCTACCTATCAACATTCTAATCCGCATAAACAACACCGCCCATTTCTTCACATTTCTCAAACGTATTACATTTTTCAACTGTCAACAATGGCAAAAAATTTCTTCAACCATTATAACCTTCCTTTAGTCAACACAGCAAATCTATTTATTTAGAGGTACTTGTGGTGTTCTTTTTAAGTATATGAGTATATGCAGAGAAAGACATCAAAGTTTACACTGTAACCAAGTACAATTGCCACAATCATGCCATCTTCACGTAGATAACAGGCTTACTATCAAATGAATTTACTCGAACTTGTACACAGTCTCTTTCAAATTGTTCACCTTTCACTACATATCAAGAGAATTGTGACGTAAAAAATTAAACCTGATGAAATTATACCTTGCTCAAACATAAGTTGTGCAGAATATCAAACAGTAACATCTCTCCAACACGACGCTGTAAAAATTTTTTTCCATAAAAAGATCACATTTGTTTCTGAAATATAAATTCAACATTACTTTTCGTCAGTAATTAAATATTTGGTTAGCTATGAAAGAATTAACAAAAACTAAATTAACGAAGTATTCTAAATAATTCACGGCAACTATTACGTGAAAACAACTCAAAATAAGCATGAGTAACATTAATATTCCACAAGAATTTACAATACTTTTTTCTTTCTTAAGCAAACAAAAATGTTTCATATAACACATAAAGTCTCTCAATTTTTTAAGCTCCTTTTGATTATTTCTGGTAATAAGTATGTACACTTGAACATTCAGATGAAAAATTAATCGATATTTAAAAGCCACAAAACATGATGGTTATATGTTGCATAAAAAATTGCGAAGATTTGCTATATCTAACTGAGATCATTAATTACCAATACAAAAGTTTTCGTAATCGTTGTCAATTTTTTACTTAAATATTTTCAACTAAATGTACTACCATAATTCGTTAGATAGATGATGCAATTACTCTTGTATCCATTACAAGAGGAACAGGTTGAAGTACTGTGATATTAATCTTGTTTAAAAATACACTTAAACCGGTGATGTGATGAACAAATTTAAACTTTGATGTTCCTAGGAAACCAAAACCTTGTACTCCACTTTAAAGAGATGCCTACAAAATCGATACAACGACTGGGTTGCTCAGCAGAGCAAACTAACGGTAAACAGGGTGACAGTTTTTTTTTTTTTTTTTTCAATGTGGCCAACATAATGTCTTGACTTAACAACTGCCTGGGCAATGCCATACTATAACTTTTATACTCCATGCTCTTAGAATAAGATTTAAAATCCATTTCAACTTTGTGAAGGGGATTCTTGCATTTGACTTGAAGAGGTTTTATGGACCAGATTGCCTCAATTTTAATGTTGGTAGATGTGTTGTTATTTCATACAATTTGGTTATTATAACACTTCCCAAAAAGTGACATTAAATGTCAGTTCACTGCAAACAAAGTCGAAAATAAATTTGAATTTAACTTTTCAGAGTACATCTATTCCTTTAAAATTGCAATGCAAAAGAAACTTCCTCCAACGTTCTTCATGACGTGACCGGACAACTACCCCCGGACAATTCCCCCTCGGACAACTCCTTCCTGACCAATTACTTCAGGGAAAGGATTAGGGTTAAGTTTAGGGCGGGTGGGAATTGTCAGAGGGAAAATTGTCCGGGATAGGAATTGTCCGGGGGCAGTTGTTCGGGTGGGAGTTGTCCGTTGGGAATTGTCGGGGGGGGGTTGTCCGGGAACCCTTCAGGAAAAACGATCAGAGCTTCGAGTAACCTAATGACTGATCAGTATATCTCTTAAGCCAAGCACTTTTAATACTTTATGGAAATCTTAAACATTTCCCGTAGTCATACTCTTTTGTTCTGCAGACAGTAGCATCATTTTCATGTTTAAAAGTAAAGAGAACACTATTCAACTCCATCAAAAAGGTATCTGACGGATTCGGAAGAACACTACAAAGAAAGACCATTTGTGACAGAGCCAAACGTTTAGAATAGTAATATGACCAAGAAGGGTATAAGGTACGGAAAGCCCACATACGGTACGTTTTGAATTGAAATAAGTTATGTAAGCATTCCAAGGAAAGGAGGTCATATCTGTAAGAATATATTGTGACTTTAAGGCCCCTAATTGGCCAATGCGCAAGAGGAATATAACAACGGGACTGGAAGTTTTGAGCACGATTCAAGTTACATCAAATGAGAAAAATGCTTAATTTACTTAAATTTATTTTAAGAACAGAAAGCCTGTACTGAGTTCAAACTTTCAATGACTATTTTCATTGAAATATTTTTATCATTCAGGAAAATGGTCCTATCATCAACATACTTTGATATCTTAAGCCCCGTCTACACGATCATACATTTGGTCAAAACACCATCATACATTTGTATGACGATACTAATGAACATACGCATGATCGTATGGACTGCTTTCCCGATAATTCTGAACAACATCCAACACGTATGAAGTTGTTCAAACTTTTAGCTGCATGTTTCATCTTCCCAACAAGTGTTCATACATTTGTATGACGATGTTCATGGACAAATGTATGATCGTGTAGACGGGGCTTAAGACTGAGCGGTCCCGCATGCAGCATAGCGGTTGTTCAAAGTATTTTAAGGTTGGTTTATGAAAATAACGAACAGTTTTAATTAAAGAAACGGTTAACAATATCTGTTTTGAACACAAGGGCTAATCGTGTCGTCGACAGTTTCAAATTTCCGCTTTTCATTTCAATGTGCCACGTGTCACCGTTTAGGCTAATCAGTGATTGTATTTGTATGCAATGTTTGCACAGTAAGCGTCTACAAACATGTATTTATTCCTATAGTAAGCCATTTGCGCAATATTTCCACAAAAAATCAGCTTAGTTTGTACAGATCAAAGAGAAGAAAAGCAAGTAACCAAGCAAACAAACAACCAAACAACCACGGCAAACAAACAAACACACTTTTAACCCAACGATATAATTTTTCAAAGTCTACTGTTTTCTTAAATCATATGCAAAATTATCTTGTAAAGTTTGTTTACCTTCTTATTCTTACTTTTCATACTAGTAAGCTTGACAAAACTGGTTTGAGATCTTTTGGCAATGTTGTAACTTTTCATTTTGTTGCATCATATTATCCACTTATCGGTTAAACAGTATTGAAATTGTTAAATAATTTAAAATTTCGTCAGTTAAGAGGATTTTGTACAGAGTAGGTGGAAAAACGTTTACGCCCGTCCTCTGTTTTGAATTGTTAAGGCACAGTCTTCAAACTCCCTCTATAGCCGCGACGTTGCCATCTAAATGTGATTTGGTATACTCCGTCCTGTAAATGTGTTCACAAAATGTGTTTCAAGGAGTGCTCAGAAAAATTTGAATTAATTTTAACACTCTTTTTGGATTTAATTTTTTTTAAGGACAGAGCACATACCAAGGAAAAGATAAACAAATGCTTTATCGTGTTAACTGGGGAGAGGAGGGGTTATCGATGTTGTCTTTGGCAAGGAAAAGGCAATATCTCCCCTCCCCCGTTCGTGTGTTACCAAAAATATATCGAATAAAATAAAATTAAATAAAAGCTCATGAGATGTAATTGTATACCGGTATCGGAAATTTTAGTGACTTCCCTGTAACAAAATAACCTTAAATCAAAGCCATTATTTACAACTTACTAGGCAATATCTTTTCTAATTTTTATGGGATTGGGAAGCTGGGGGGGGGGGGGTTGCCAAGAAGGTGGGCGCTAAAGCATGCATGCTTTCGCCCCTAGTTTTCAAGGTAGAACTTAAGATCTTTTTGTTCCCTCCGTAAAAATATCAGAAATTTGCTTTACACTTTTCTCAACATTTGCTCAGTGCGAAGCACCAGATTTTATGGAGAGGACACACGTCCCCCCCCCCTTCGATCCGTCTCCCTGGACGACGGTCTGAAACAATGTTCAAGCCCTTCCCCCAACCCCCACCAGCCGGAAATAGGTTCCTGGTCCTATGATGTTGTTGAGTTCCAGCCTGCGAATGTTGGAAGAAAATTTGAAGGAAATCAAATACACAAATTTGTATTTGTTTCACTTGTAGTTGTATTTTGAGTATTTTTTACTTCCTGTTAAGGAAAGTATAAATTAGGAACGAGTCAAATTAGAATACTATCAGGGGCGCCGTGCCCCCCCCCCAAATGAAAGGACCATTGAGATTGAATCATTTATTTTGTCTTCTTCCGAGACCAGCTTCTATGTTTTGGTATCAGTGAAACGTTATCGATGACAAAACGTTTTGGGGGCTGAGCCCTCCTCCCCCGTCCCCAGTGGGACGTGCCTCCGAATATTGTAAATGAACCTTTCTTTCCTCAATCTGGTATGAAGCAACAAATGTCACTCGACTCATTTCCGGATGCAAGAACACGAATTACCGGCCAACCTTAAAAAGACGACGGGTACTCTTGAATTAAAGCCACTATGGCCTCATCCCAGAGAGTCGAAATCCTCCCAACCTACTGAGTTTACTTCAAGCCCCCCAACCAACTCAAAGAAGCCTTGGAAAAATCAGAAAAAAAAAATTTAAATGCAGACGGCCAATTCTGCTGAAGACAGATACTACAGTGTGTGCTTTACAACAGCTTCTAATAATTTGAGAACCTTAAACACTTGCACACTGTGCTCACCAAGGATATTTTGATATCACAGATGCGGCCGTGTTATTGACCAATTACACTCATTAGGCCAATGAGCGTGTTTTGTTTGACTGGCAGTTATGATTGAATTTGCCCACTTGATGTCAATCAAAGAAAGGAGACTAATTGTGATTTTTTACAGTCCCATAGAAACAATATATTTAAAGTGAAACTAGTAAATTTAAAGACAAAATAACAAGACGTATTGTGAACCCACTTTGATAAAGACTTAGTATACCCTATGGTGTTTTGGAATTTTATGAATGGTATGCATTATGCAGCTTTGCATGTTATTTCAGTTGGTGTTCTATGCATGGATGGTTACATGGCATTAAATTCTTGTAACTCAAGTTTAAGTAGTGTGTCAAGGCCATTTGGCTAGCAATCAGTTCACACATTATGCTGTGTAGACAACTGATATGAGCATTTGGGTAAGTGTTGAGAACTTTTGAGGAATACATTTGTCTGTTGTGCTATTAGTGTTGGGCGATATTGACTTTTTACTATCGCGATAACAAAAACAAAAATTATCGCGATAACTCGATAATAACGATAATTTTCCAAAAAAGGTAATTTCCCTACAAGTTTGCTCATATTAGAATATTCAAGGTCGAAATAGTCATCTCCCAGTCTAACCTTT
>JAAAJZ020055396.1:0-15008 GCA_010015985.2 Actinopyga echinites
TGAGTGAATGAGTGAATGAGTGAATGAGTGAATGAGTGAATGAGTGAATGAATGAATGAATGAATGAATGAATGAATAAGTGAATAAATAAATGAATAAATTAATGAATAAATAAATGAATAAATGTGACAAGTGGCAATAACGAAAAATGTGGAAAGATATTTAGAACGTTCTTAATTAATACTTTAAATGTGTGTTTTTCCATATGAATACGTTTTTTTTTAGTTTAAAACGTTATATTACAAAAGAAGAGGCCACAGACTGGATTTTGAATTTTAAGCACCACACTCAAGTACGTATTTTAGGGACCAAGAACCATTTACCCCTACCGGTACTGTAGGCGGAACCTCTGACTAACTTTATTTTTGTTTGAATTCTCGTAACTTTCGTAAAAACACTCGAAATTGAATTTGGGTGAGGAAAATGGACCAAGTCATTGTTTACAATTATCTTAAAAGCGGTTTGCCGCCAAGTTTCATAAGTTGATTCATTGTCCCTGTCTCATCACAACTTATCCAAATCTTTCAAGTTTCTCCCGTGAATCCACAGCCTCCCGACGTTGGAGGTCCAAGATCTTTTCCTACTAGCCCTACATGTCATATTTCTCCGTCGACGTTTTACTACATGGCAAATGTAGAGTAATTTAGCGAGGATCGAGTCAAACGGTCGTAACTCCAATCATGGTAACCAAAGCTATCAGTGAATGCAAATGGTTTCTTGTGGAATAAAATCCACATAAAAGTTTGCATTCCTAATCAGGACGTAAAACTGGCCGTTAAACTCTCTCGGTTTTACAATAGGTGAGCGTTACTCCACCTGACTGTTCGCGTTTCTCGTCCACTTCAAAGACCACCGCGCTTGGACTTTGTTCACTGATTCCAGGCTGTCTTTCCCCGATTGTCTGATTGTGGGCTGAGTGCTGCAAACTTGAAGCCAAATCCGCCTGAATTGACACTGTATAATGAAAAGAGCCCAGTCGCTGGGTTTACAACAAGTAGACAAAACCCGTTCCGCTACAGCGCTTCTGAACAACTATTGTTGTACTTGCTATAGTGCGATTCCTCGCTGAGTTGCTTTCATGCCACGTGACGTGTTATTCATCGCGGTATTGGTGAAAAGATGAGAGGTCGCCGAGGTCAGACATAAATGGTACTTAACAACTTTAACAACACATTCTAACCCAGGTGACTGAAGATCGCACACTGTAGCCTAACTGCTATTAAACTTCTTCTCTGGTCAATTTTGATAGTTTTACTGTGTTTCTGGTGAAATCAGCTCCGTTAAAAACAAAAGGATCGTCCCAACAGAGGATTTTAGTGGTGGAGAAAAATCGAAGTGGAATTGACGATGGATCAGAACTGGCATGGACCACGAAACAACATGGTGAATTCCACTGAGAGTTCCCCTGCGGAATACAGGGGTTTACCGGCGTCGGTTCCCAATGGCTTTTACGGCCCTGGACATAACCGTTCGCAGAGAACACCTTATAATTCGACTTATATAGGAATCAATGGCGGCTACAATGATTCCAACAACTCTGTCCACTACTCACATTTTTATAACACTAACGATTCTGTTTCTTCGTCTGCAAGCCCAGAGGAGATGACATCCCACAGCCCCATCAGTTACACGTCAAATGCGTGGAACGTTAACGACCCACGACAACCACCCGCCGCTTACGCCACGATGCCTAGACATTACCCACACGCCTTCGGTAATTCAGCAACTTTCTTACCTCCCACGGGCAGCACTCCACATGCCCATCCTACGCACCAGCAACAATACTTCTCTAGTGGGGGCTGTTCAGCAGGCTACATGAATACCCCCTTCCCGTTGGACATGACAGGTAAGTCGACCTTCCGACCCATTCTGTACTTACTGCAGAAAAAAATTTAAGTATCGCATACTTTCCTCCTCGTGCAATCATAAACCTAGTTTACGATCTCATCAAGGGAGTTCGGAGTATTTTCTCCCAATAATAATAAAAATAGATTTGAAGAAATAAAACGGAAACATATGGACCGTTTAAGCAGTTACATTGTTATACTTCCAAAGCCCATATTGTACGCTAAGCTATGTTGGACTCTTGAGGAAGCATATCGATTAAACCAGTCTATTTAAACAGGATCTTGCAAAGTTGGTGAGTTTTATGCTGTGGTATAACTTTTTTAATATTTTAAAAAGAATGATTTCTGCTTTTGACGGATATGTGTCTTAAGCAATGTGTATCTTAGTATTTCTTACATGTAGATGTTTTCTCTCATGCATACATGGGACGGATGCTCGGTGGGTATTTTTGAAAGGTCGTTGTCGTGATTTACTGTTTACCTCTACGAAATTATTGTGCTCCTCTTTTCCCTTTTCATAAAATAAACTACGTTTGCCAAGGAATCGGATCAACGAATGATCTGAGTAAATAATATAAACTAAATACGGAAAAATCTATGTAAATGACCTAAATGAAAGCTGCAACAAGCCCGTTTTAAGAACTAACAATGAAGAATGAAAACTGAAATTTTACTGTCCTTCGTATCTGTGAAAAAACACAATTGCTTTCTGATACACCACACCGCCTGTCAACATTTTTCTCAAGAAATTAAAAATTTCGTAAATCTACTATTGCAACATGTTTCCTTTCCTTGTATAGTTAAGTCCACTTTTCCACGTAATGGTGCACTACAGACAAGCTTCAGGTTAAACATATTTCGTTCAAGGTTGTCAGTTCTTCCGAACAAGTTCTCATCCAGTGCAAGGAACACTTAAACTGAGTTAACTCGACGAAAATGAAATTGTTCAATATCAAAACTTTAAACAGAAACTGTAATAACTAATCAGTGAACTGATGACGGCTTACTCTTTGGATGGCTCTAAACCTACATCGGCGAGGAAATCCCTCGCACATGCCAACGGTCCGCACCCGTTAGTCGGTGAGGGTGGAAAAGGCCGGTGTAAAGGCAAAATTGTTGAAAACAACAGACTCATGGTAGACGCGGAGGCACCTTGCACGTCTTAGATGAAGAACGCTTATATTAACTTACATTTGGGGCATTCTCATAAGCAAATTTGAACTAATACAGTGTGTAAGGTGATCGTCTAGATTCCCGTCTTTAAAAAACAAACGTAGCCCATCCTGTTTGAAAAATACAGTAGTATAATTAGGGAGGGGGTCTAGCGAAATCACGTCATTTCGGTATTAAATCAATATCAAAATTAACAACAGACCAGCTTTAAACGACAGTAAGGAATATTCTTGTACTGCGAGGGTAATTTACTTTCAAGAAACATTTCTTATCATTTTTTCTGTTAACCTATCGGTGCGGAACCATTGATGCACTTCAAAATGGTTGAAATACGATATAAGTTTACCTGATCCAAAATTTGCTATGTAAATGTTTATTCATACCTGGTGTTGTGGAAATAAGCTTATGCTAACTCATATTTTAATCAATAATGTAGACAGTTGTGCCACCATTTAAAAAACAACGGTATTTTATTTCATTAATTAAATTAATATGTCAAAGATTAAACTTAAGCTAGATGCAAGGTCATGTCGCACACTACCACTAACCTATATAAAATGTTTTGATCCCAAATCCTGAAAAATCTGGTCCTGTTAATACCATCCTGCCGAGTGTTATTGTAAAATTATATGTCTAAAATTACCAAAGCAAAACCCATTATCAGAGGAAGAGTGAAAGTCAATTTCTTTGAATCAGCCTTTGCTGGTCCTCATATTTTTTTCCCCTGAAAACTAAATCAAAGCTTTAAAATTACAGTATTGTGTATGAGCTATCTATATAGCCTGTAATTCAAAGGCATTTGTTCCGAAGTAGAGACAACAACACCGTGCTTCATTTGAAAAGACTCAATCTTTTATTTCGGTGTAAACAAATATTGGAGATTACGATAATTATCTTGCGTGTTCTGTTTTGTTCCATTCCCGGGAACATTCTCTTTTCTACAGAGACAGGGTCCTGTATAGGGGTATGCGAAGGTCTCCTTACAATACCACACGTGGGTAACAGCCGTTCCATGGCAATGAATGCATGTGCACAGTAAGCCTGTCAATACCATGAGTTTTCTGCACCCCTGGCCATGTGTTCCTTGCCTTATTTATTAACATTTTATGTTCTTTTTTATATGTTTTTCTACCTGTATTCACGGTTTCGACTTCTTTGATGATTCTTAACAAAACAAGCGTGCTCTTTCAAAAACTTCCGAAACTAAAGAGATTTGGCCTTGACGTGAGAGAGTATACGGTTGCGACTTATCCGATATAACACGACTAACGAGTGAGATCAATTTGTCAAAGCGATAAAGTGTCATTAATGATGTACCATAAAACAAGGAAAAGACAATTGAAGCTGTTGAAGGGTAAAATGCACAAGCGTCTTGTAATAATTGAATTACAAAATTATCTGCAGCACACCGCATCGTTTACCTTCCACTATTCAATGTTTTTTTTTTTATTATTTTTATGGTACCATTTCCCCTTTTTTCATTTGTTAGTTTCTAAAACAAACAATATTGTTGACTGCTCCCTTTACATTAAGAAAAAAGTTTAAACAATTTACTACATTTTCTTATGACTTTATTTTGAATGCACGCGTAAATTTATGCCTAGTTGTATAGCTGAGCACAATGTTCATTCTTTAACAGTACGACATGGATGTGTGTTGTTCGGTAACTAACAAAAACTATCTCTATCCGTCAATGGGGCAGAAGTTATTTCAGTTCGGAAACAGAAGTAGTTAAATACTGAAAAATTACGGAGCTAGTATTGATAAAAAAGAGAAGCAAAATATAAACCTAATTTCGTCAACATCTTTATTTATTATTTTTTGTTACCTAGACATTCGGTCAAATCTGGTTGACTCGAGATGTTTCACAGAAGGAAGATTAGAATGTACTTGGCTCATATTAAATGAAATTACTTGAAGTTAATATGGAGTCATCGATTTCTGTAACATAAAGTCATGAAAAATTACCTTTGTAAGGTTTTATCAATTCTCATCTAAAGAAAAGGGCATCCTTGACTGTTTACTGCTTTCACCATCAAGACATTATTTATGAATTTTACCCCTTAAGTTTGATTTAAGAGCCATTTTAACTGTAAACCTTATTGCTTTGTAACACTCTTTTTATGTGAACATTTGTACATTCAGACAAAGTACCGCATAAAAATGCAAGGATTAAACAGCAAATTTAATAGTCATGCATCTGTAATTGAACAGAGTGCAGGAGATGTACTGTACAGCGCTGCCAATTGTAATCTACTCATTTCTCAGTAATTCAAACCACATAATTATTGTATGTAAAGTGTATCTGTGCCACAAAGGCATTTCACCCGACAAATTTGAAACCATTGACTGTTCGTTCCATGAGATTTAAGTATAGCTATCAGGAAATCGCATATTCGTACTAAATGTCGTGTCAGCTGGTTATGTGCCATAAAGTACTATTTATCATTTTCATTTTCTTTTTCAAAATTTTTCAAAAGAATAATGAATCAAGATGGTTACGATGTACATGATGTACTAGGGTCTGTAATTTTAGAATTGTATCTTAGTTACATTCGCAAGACTACGATAACTCCTTTTAACTGTATAATCACCCGTCTCACTCTTTGCTCCCCTTGTCGCCCTACAGAGCCCCCATTTACCCGGTCACTAGCCCAGGCTCCAACCCAAGAAACTCCTTCTCAAATTGGTCTTTGTATTTTTTTCAGTGAGAAATATTGTTTTACTCGATCGGGAAATGAATGCATGCAGCACAACAAGAAAAAGTAGCAATTCAATAGTTTCTTAACATTGGGTAAAATCAACAGTACTGAGTACAATAATATGACGGGTGATTTCATTCTTCCAAAGGAACGTTAAGTAGTTGTTAACAAGGGTCTATCAGTAATCGTAACCCTCAAGCAATGGTAGTTTAAGCTCTATTAGTCCCAGTAACACACCGACGCCGGCGACCGTTATATAACCTTCAACTGTAGGCTACATGCAGAATAAACGGAGATCGTCTGTTGTTTTGGGGTATGAGTGTACCTGGGTAAACACGTGGGGAGTGGGAATCATGCCAAGTGAATAAACTGTTTATGAATTTATCGATTTGAAAGTACCAGAGCATAAATTCACAATAGAAGCTATCAGAATCCCAGGTAAGGCAGACTCCTCGCTTCAATGCAAATGCAGTCAAATAGTCCGAATCGAAAGAATATCTCAAGGACTTTTCAAGTTAACCTTAACCCGGTTTTAGGACTCGTAATAGTTGTGCAGTAATTACTAAAATTGTCCTTATATTCACCCTGGATATCTGTTTGAAAAATTCTTACCCTCTTATAGCTTTTGGGTTGAAATGTTTCGCAACTTTCACCTACGAGGCATCAGTCTAAAGAAGAGTGAAATTGATTAAGCTTTTTTCTCTTTCACGCGGGTCATTTAAAAGTGGTAGGAACTTTTGAAGTACCTGCAGCTGTATCATATTGTCACATTCGTTTCACTTTGAAGATGTGGATACAGTAGGTAGTAATGCCATCTTTTTCAATTGTTCGTAATATCTTAGGAGAACCGGCTTTAAGAAAAGTGTTAATAAAAGGAAGATACGCGAAGAACCTGCTTTAAAACTTTATTTTTGTTCGTTGGTTTCAAAGAACCAGATAGCCTGATGTCAATTGCAAGCTAGTATTGTTTCAGTGGTTCCGACAACATTTGTCGTAAAATACTCCCTTGGCCTTGCTGAAGGGATGTTTTCGAAAAAAGTAAGAATTTTACAGGGTTAGACCTAATATGAGATCATTAAAAATGCAACAAAGCCCATGCGACCGTTACGTGTGAATATAGTTTCAAAGTTTTCCTGGCCACTGCCGCCTCGCCCGGAATCCCTGTCTGATTATACATTAATTATATACAAAAAAGAGAATGTTTACTGCTGATCTATGCATAATATCTTCCCTGAGTTATCTTATTAAGGACACGACTCTAACAATTCGAGAACAAGAGTAGGTAAGCAGGTAAGAGCAATTTTATTTCGATGTATCATGTACTTTTGTAATGACACAGAACATGTGTGACATCCATGACATCGTTACACTCCGAACAAACACGTCTACTTTCATTGTAGCTTATTGTGCTGTACATGTAACAGTGAAGTCAGTTGCCTCTTCTTGTACGGCTACCGTATACTGCCAATCGTTATCGGAAGGTCTAGCCATTGATCGATTGTTATTCATTGTAAAATAATATTCCCAGTACTAGAATGGTTGAAAGAAGAGTAACCAAGTGTAAAATATTTATCCAAAGAAATTCGCGGCTGTTTTGTCAACATCAAAGACACTCGCAGTGCGGTACCCGCCACTGAGACAGAAAAGCCATTTGAAAAAAGTACACGGGTGTGTTATGTACACAAATGTACTGTAGATGCCATCACCTTCTTCAGTGTTTCCTGGTCTTGTGTTGTTGATATTTTAGCTCGTCATGAATGTAACCACATAACACGGGTAGTACAATTATCTTATTTAATCAGGACTTTGGGAAATTCCGAAGTTAATCGTTCTATTGTTAGCTGCTTCGGTGAACTGAAGAAGGAAACAAGACAGCTGTATGTAGAAAACCTAATGTGCTATACATATGAAATTGTCAAACCTCAATACAACCACATCTATGTTACCTTTTTATAAAATAATGACTATTGATGTAACTAAAGATCTCCGAGATATCACGCTATTGCAGCTCCCCTTGATTTTTATAGGACATGTACACCATTTTGTGGAAATCTGTGTTTGTGAAACTTATGTAGGCAGTTAACCTTTTCTATTACTGTGCCATTTACACACACCGGGGCCCGCAAATTTTAAAAGAAACGTTCAAGCCAAATTTTTATTGATTTGTGAAAGGAAAACCAAGTAATTCTTAAGTGAAACTTTTATTCAGTTCGTACAGCTATTGAGATACGTATACGCAACTGAACTTGTATTTTTGGGTCTCGTATTTTCGAGCTACAGAGAACTTGAAGCAAGCAAGGGTAGTGTTAAGTGGCTTCAAATTAATGAATAATTAATGTTCTGCGTTCTTCTGTTTTTGAATCTACTCGACTAAACTGAAATGTGATTTATGCAGCTTAACCCCAAAAACGTTTGTTTGTTCCAATGTCATAGCAAGAATTAAGATTACGACAAAATTTTGAGGAGGAAATTGAATGTCAACTTTACAGAAGTGCAAACGCTGTGTAAAAATGCTTGCTTGCTTGCTTGCTTCATGTTCACTTTTGATTCAGAGAGTGTGATGGTTTCTATCACTAATATTTCAAGAACAGTACGTACATTTTCTTCAGAATATTCAGAAGAGACCTCTTTCAAGTTGACAACTTTTGGCGTGTGTCATTCCAGCAAGCAATAAAGGCATTGTTCTTAAGCTGTGGTTGAAACGCAAACCCAGAAATAAAAAAAAATGCTTAAAATGCTTGGGGTCCTAATCACCAAGCATGGATACCAGTCAAGATGCAGTACATGTATAACTAACGCATCAAATGTGGTGGAAATTTGTAAAAAGAAAGAAAGAAAGAAAGAAAGACACTCTTTACAGTTAGTCCTTCTATACGCCATAGAATTACGATACATTGAGGTGAGAGGTGTTTTCTCGACGCTTCCGCCTGAGAAAAATCCATAATAGCGAACTGGGGCGATTACATTTTCTTGAAGGATATTGTAAGACAGACGTCAATTGGAAGTAATTTCCTATGTTTTCTGAGTTTTACAATATCAAACTAAAGTGTAAAACTCATTACTGAGAACTAAACAAGAACTACCCATCCGTATATCTCCAACCCGGTTGCGCAGGAATTAAAAAAAAATGGCTGGCTTGTCTTAGGTTGCGTTGCTAAGGAAACAGAAGCCTTTAATCAATTTGATTGAAATGACAGGATAATGCGAAGGAAACACTTTAGACAACGGTTTTCCTTGTAATATGGCGGAAGGCAGTTAAGGACAGCCTTGTTCCTCAAATATTTAACGAAAAATCACGAAGCGCTTGACATATGCAGGGACAGACCACAAACTATATTAATCCTTCAGTTTTGGTGAATGTATTGAAATATTAAATTCTGATTTACACCCCAATCAAATCTAGCGTCATCAGTCAAATTAATCACTAACTTACAAATGTTGCATACACCATGCACCCTCCCTTTTTATCCCCCGAGAAATCTCTTTCCTGTGAAGAGCTAATTTGACCTGTTGTGTGTTTCTACGTAGTTAGTGTCAATTTTGTAAAACCGATCTGCATGTATATAGAACTTTTTTTGGTTCTCATTTGTTCCTGTGAATGTTATTCCCAAATGTCTTCTTGCTCAAGTATTATCAGGGGTCGCTGGAAAGAAGGTCACAGCGTACTGCATTTAATTGTCGTGAATTTCTACACTCACTACATTTTCACATGACCGTTTATAACGAAGGTAATGCAAAGTACCCCACCCCTCAATATCCCCTATCCCTCTCTGTCCCCTTTTCGGCCTTTTACCGTAATAGTGTCGTTTTCTAAGCCAATGTTCGCCGAACTTCCTGTTTAACAACCTTTGAACAAATGTGTTTGTTAATATCTGGTTGAACCGAGTCACGTTACGTCGCTGCTGAATTGTACTGATATAATCACAGGCTTGTAAATAAATTCAGTAAGAAATAATGAACACTTTTATAGTTCAATACTATTAGCAAAAGGCAATTATAACAAAACTTTTCATGAATGGATTCCCACCAATAAGCCAGAGAACCTTTTTTCTTAGGGGAAAAAGTTTCGCTTGATTATCTTTAATGGGCAGAAAAGTACTTAGATGGAGAGGGGTGGAGGACCCAATACAGTTTAATTCTCCCTAAAGCTATGTATAGTCATTGTTAGTCAATCGATTAATTGTTTCAAACATCTGCAATAAAGTACTTCCTAAGTTTGGTAACTACAGGTTTATCTTTCTGCTGGTACTGAGTTTATTTATTCCAACGAGATTTTACCTGGGTCTGTGACAGATACCGGTACTGCGAGCAAACTTTGCATACGCCTTGGATTGTCCTGCTTCCCGATAAGGCATATCAGGTTTTCACCATTACAGAAGATTTGTTTACAACAGAAAAGTGAGATCGCGTGTCGCAAATCTCATGCAATAAATTCAGTCGTAGAAAATGAGCGTTTCTCATACACGCATATCCATTAAAAGAAACAGTGGAAACTTTTAAGACTACCAATATCTGATTTATGACAATGCTCTGAGTCTTTTCTCTTGCATAAAACTTCTAATTTATAAATCGGTAAGACGGTTAATCGGTAAGTGAAAGAATTTCACCGAGTTCCACATAAGTTATACCCATGTTAGCTCAGCAAAGCTACAGTACGATCAATCTGCAACTACCAAGAAAATTTGCAAATTAAGACCCCATCCGAAGGAAAACTTAAGAGAATCTCATTAGTTATCAATTGCTGTCCTATTCGCCTTGCGTACCGTTAACATATTATAGAACATATAATAATGTAAACCCTTGTCAAGTACATGAAACTTATGAGTTCTTGTAAACTTTCACTGAGTTAAAGTAAAACGAATAGGTTGTAATGATGAAGGTTAGGCTTCGTATCACTCTTGAATTGTGCATTGTATATATTTCGCTGCTTGTCATGATATGTAATGCGAGGATCGTTTATTTCTTATTTTTTGTTGATTTTTATTTTATTTATTTATTTATTTTTTGCTCAGAATATATCAATTGAAATTCATTTCTGAACATGAAGGGATAAAAGAGTGAAACACAATTTTTTCTTAATTCTCAGTACCTGGCTAAGACCTAGATTTGGGATGTATTTTTCCCGAACTAAGATAGTGTGGAAACTTCTTTTTACTACAAGTCTAAAGATATGCACTACTTCAACTAAATTTTTATATGAGAAGGTGTTTCAACTAGCAATTGAAAAGCTGTCACATTTTGTGAATTTTAGCTCTTTTGAAGGAGGTTTCGTGAATAAAATTGCATGCAAAGTATAACAGCTTTCTTCAAACCAATAATTTGTCGGTATTACTGCGATTTCAGTCGTATTTTTCTGTGACGTGGTGTCATAAAAAGACGAATCACGGAAGAATAGTTTTGCTTCCGTTTTGATAATTCTTTTTTTTTTTCGGCAGAAGTGTGCGGTCACTGTGTGACTAAATGGTACAACATGTAATATTTAATACGCCCGGACTCATCCGTACACGGCTTTTTTGCTCTCGTTGGTTTTTACTTGGTTTGAGAAAAGAAAACACTTGTATTTGTGTATTTTCGTCGAAACTTTCAAACAACCTCATAAAGTACTTGTGAAAGTGTATCACTATACAATACCATGTTTGCAAACTTTCCGGTGATAATGCCTTAATACCTTTCAACCCAACACTTGTTGTGGAAAAGATTTCTCGCGTAAACCGATTGAATTTCTTAAATACCTCTTTCAAGTGTCCGTATCGTTTTAATTGGGGAGTAAGAATACTTCTATCACGGACCTACGGATATTTAATTGGGAACTCCCTATAAGTCTCTCACAGGCGTAACTCAATTGAATATGATGACTAGACTAGCCTAAGCAGCTTAGGCCAGCCAAAAGCAAGACCATTGTCTCCAAAGCCCTAAATTGAATTGCTTGTATTGTTAAGCAATTGAAGAGATTGACTCTACTTGAAAGCGGCGAGTCTTTGATGTTTAATCACTGTGGTTCTTCTTAACCCAAATTTGTTTTCTTTGCTTTTGTGACGGAGATAGGGACGAATCGAAATTTAGGATTGTATTGGTCATTTAACATCCTAATCTTTATCAATAACCCCACCAACGTTGTCTTGTCGGTTTACCTTTGTATTATTATTCCCTTTCACTCGAGCTATCATTAACACCTTAAGCACGAGTGTTAACAAGGTGCTTTGCACGCCTAGTGGTTTCTTCTCTATAGGGGCATTGCCTAATCCCGAACGATACCAATTGATTTCATATCCTTTATGTGAGCATGGTTCGTTGTCCTAAATCGGTTTGTCGATTCCGGCCTTTAGAATTCAGCGATGAAATGTCTTTTCGAAAGCCTTATAATCTCTTCACTTCGATTTAAATGTGCGCCGACAAATGGGTAAATGGCTTGTAGTCATAAGGTTTCGTGTCTCTTGTAGATGGATACAAGTCTACTATGGTGTGTTTTTTCTTATTTCACACTTCATAAGCGATATATAGCCTATCCATACAGCCCAAAGGAGCAAACAAGGGTGTTCATTGGTTTGGTACCTCACCGACCCATCAAAATAATAAATAGGCTATGTCCACTTTTGTAGCACTGCTTGCCTACTTTTCCTGATAAATTGAAAGATGTAAAGTACTTTCTCTGAAACAAGATACAGTCAGATTATGGAAGTAGCATGGTCAGATTCATTTCTTTTTAGCTTAGTTTGTTCTTTTTAATAGACAATCGTAAAATGTAACAAAGAGTATCGAAAGAGTTGTTTTTGTTTAATGGTCAGTCTCAGGCAAATTTTCTTCTCGTAAAAAATAGTTTCGAAAGTGTTATCCTCCATCAAGATACGAGTCTTGTAGACAAATCTTTCAAGAAGAAAATCATAGACGAGTATAATGTAGCACTGATTATCCTTAGGATCCAGAGGTGTGTTCAAAACAGTTCATGTTCACTTGTTGGAAACTACACCTTAAAGTTTGTGAAAAGGGTGAGACCGGATCAGTTTAAAGAATTTGCATATGAGATTTCCACTGTCATTTAAAAAACATACATATTGAGGACGGTTACTCACCGTTTTTAACTGCGAACGTTTGCAATTATGGTGATACTTACCTTCCACAATGTACACACTGACAGAAGCCATTTTATGAAATAAAAACATAAAAATAGGTATTTTCAAAATATAAATAGAAAAATACAAACTTGGAACTTCAAGTTGCATTGGTGGATATGAAATCGCTTGAGTCTAAATTCACCTGTACACAGTGTGGGCCGTTTTCTCTGATTGTTTACCGATCGAAATCTTTCCATGGTAAAATAACGGTTATTTTACAGCTGTAACCACTTGACTGTGCAATTCAAGTTATAACAATGTCAATAATATGAACTAAACATCTCATTCTTAAAATTAATTATGACGCAGATGTGAAAATTTTTTGTAGAAAACATTTTTGTTTCATAGATCACTCCTGTGGGAAATGAGAGCAACAGTGCCACCTGCCGCAAGCAAATGTATACTGTACGACACAAAATTAGACTTCCAGCTTTCGAAGCATGTAAATGTTTTTCAATACTAAAATAAGTTAACTGATTATTTGGGTTAATGTAAATAGACTTGGGTGTATATGCTACCTGCTACCCTGTCATAGACTTATTGGATATACTTTCATAACTTGTACAAAGAATTAGTGGACGTTAGTACGTTATAGGAAAGTATGTCCACCACGTCTATGATATATTACTAGCCAGCGGAACATACAGTACAAGTCTGCCGTATGTGCCACTTGCTAGTAATCCTCATAGACTTATCGACGATTCTCTCGTATTGTGCACGTCACGTTAAAAACGTCTGCAACATTTTTCACTTTGAATTAACTGTTTAAGTTTGGAATAACCGGTTAAGACACGAATCTTTTGGAATCATCTGAGGCAAATTTCTAAATGTTTGTCAACTAATCTATCCTGCTTCAGCAACTTTTTTTACGTTGGTGGTGAATGTGATTTACAGTAGCTTATCCATTAACGACGCCATCTTTAAGTTACTTGGAGCCCTTTTTGAAAAATTAATATACACTGATCTTGTTTCCATCGGTACTTTTGCTGAGTCATGTACAGTAAGCTTTGGGTGGTCTCAAAGAGCTGCTCATTAGTTTTGTCTTAAAAAAAGGAGACTTTGTTTCCCAAAATGTACAATCAATGCTGAAGTAAATTAAATATTTTTAATAATATTAAGGAACATAGCATATACCTTCTGTTATTCTTCTCTGGTATCTTTAGTGAGAAGAGAGCGTTTTGTTTTTCTTAGAATGAAAGAATTTAATACAGAATTCTAAATGATGAAAAATTTTACATGATAGCCTACGATAGTTTTCCAAGAAGCAGCTGATTCTTTATTGACTAAATACTTCTTCAAATTAAAGTACTAGTATTAATATGCAAATATTATGGTAAAATCAAAAGCGTTGCGGGTATTTTTGTATTGACCATTGTTCACTGGTCCATACAAGAATGATATCAGGTGGATCGAACCTGAAATTTGGAGGGATACGTTGTTTTGGTTGAGTATATTGGGAACGAGGACGAGCTCATCTACATATTACATAATAATTCTCTTAGAAACATTTTCAACACCATTTATATCAAAATACTCTTGAGATGATCCATATCTTATGGGGTGTCAAAACCCTATAAGATACCGTTAATTCTCATGAACAGAGAAGTGTATTTCTCGCCAAAGTAAGATATTTAAGTGTATCTTAAGTATAAATATACAAAACTATATGTTACAGAGGTTGAAAAACGAATCCCTATGGTCCAACTTCCATCTTAAAAGAACATTCCTGTACTAATATATGAAATGTTGAAGTTAATATACTCAATTTAAATTTTTTGATTGCGCGATACTTTGTGATGTCATTCTTGTACTTCTTATATTACTGTTTTTGTTTTTCCTAAGGACAATGGGCCTTGTTTCAAAATGTAAATCAAGATGTTATTGTTTTACAGTGACTATACAAACCATATCCTTACAACATACTATGCAACAAAAATGTAATTCTTCCAAAGTTACATAAACATTTTTATTTCAAAGCTAAACAAAAGCAGATAATGCTAGTGTACGAGAAGGTCATCACAAACTATTGCGCAATTGGCAATTTCAAATAATGTAAATAAATTCACAAACGTTGTATACCCCAGCAATTGAAGAAGCTTTGAAGATGGAAGTTGGACCTATGAGATTACTTTCACAACCTCTCTAACATATATTTTTGAATTATTTGACTCAAT
>JAAAJZ020056497.1:2081-14945 GCA_010015985.2 Actinopyga echinites
CCTAATTGAGAGGGGAAATCAAACCACACAGGAAAGCGCAAATCAAACCCACAAAACCAAGCACCCGAATTTTGCCCCCCCCCCCCCAAAAAAGGAAAAAACAGGCCAGCTAAAGAATTTGTACCACCTTACTGAAATTTAAGAACTATTCAATGTTTTGCTACAACTAAATCTTGCTGGTGAACAAAGTAAATACCACTGTGTATGCTCAGTACCACTTCTTAACTCCAACCTGGCTTACAACAATTTCATTAAAGCATTAAACTCCAGACTGCAGTGTAGGGCATATCAAAAAGGAGGCCTACATTATCAGGTCCTTGTTACATCAGTACACTGAGTAAAGATCAACAGACAAAACAGATTCAAGGCATTTTAGGACAGTAATCAAGTAATCACACTCAACATTATCAAACTTATCAAAATTTTCTTCCATGTCGACAAGCCAATGGAACTTTGACTTTCATAGGACAACTCTTAGAATTCTCTCTGAAAATCCCAATACACACTTTAAGTAAACAATCTTTCAGGTGGAAACACTTCTTGTGAACACTAACAAACAAGCAAACTAAAACATTAATAATGACTAAACTATAGAGTGATAGGCTGCATGAGCAAGTTTTTGACAGGCATGTGGACGGGGCATTAAATCATCAATGGTTCAACTATTAAAAATTACAAAGGCAATCGTCTGGCTTCTTGAAAAAACAAAATTGCTTATTTTCACCATGTAACTTTTGGGTTTATCACTGTTCAGTGACTCTATGGTACATTGAATAAACATGAATAATGGCAGATATATGGTTGCCAGCCATAAACATCAAACAGGGTATTTACAAGAACACACCTAAAAGATTTAACTAGCATGGGTTCCAAGGCTGAATAGTTTACCTTACAAGTGAAAATTTCTTCAAAAGAACACACCATCTATCTGCAACCATAGTCACTTTAGTCCGGTGATAAATTTAGTTTGCTTTTAAGTAGACACTTCACTGTTTCATTCTTCTGAATTTGGGATAACACAGAGACGTTCTTCATTACGAGGCATGAGTCAGGGACTGGAACAGATGTTAAATGTGGCCCAGAATAATGTAATCTACTTCTGCATCATGCCACAGAGTTGTGCCTCCACATACTTGTAATGAAATGGTTAATTAGTCCAGTAAACAACTACCACTAAGAACCAATACTTTGTTTGCCGGAAAAAAAAAACAAGGAAAATGGAAAAGAAAAACAAAATGCTTGTGCAATTAATTACTTTCCATATACCAATATTCTTCTCTATAGAAAAAAAGATTTTAGCAAATAATACACAAGTTCAGTCATGACTTAATATATAATTTGACTTTGAAGCATAGTCCACAACTGACAAACTTGATTTACTTTAAAATCAAATTGACTTTACATCCACAGACTCATACACTGTTTGCTTTGGGTCTGTGGGAATAATACCGTCTTTCATTTTTGTGCCCTTTTCTTCACACAATATATACATCTTTGGGTCCCTATCTTCTTCTTCAGAGACCCTGAAAACTTGTTCTCTCTATCTCTTCCCTTAAAATTTACAACCCTCCACAAGTCTAATGTTTAGGGCACTCTATGAAGCTTCAAAAAGCAAGCATATCCAGACAGGTGCCAAGATTGTTCTATGGTTTATGAAAACACTTGGAAAGCACTGGCAAGTATTATCATCATCATCGAAAACCCGCTGTTTTTCATGAAAAAAGACCACTTTTTCACAACTGCCCCATCTTTTTCACAAACGATAGACTTGCCTCAAGTCTCCCTCACAAACTGTTCAAAAAAGGAAAACATCAAAGTGACTGTTTGGGTCTCACACAGCCCCTTTCTGCAATATTTTCTCTCCACACAGCTGAAGTTCTGTTTCATTGCCATACCTTATCTGTTTCGTGCATCACAAAGATTTGCAAATTCCATGAAATCACAGAAGTGCCAAATACTTTATTCCACAATGTGATGTTGATGTTTTTTAAACACATAAGACAAGTTTCCTCAAATGCTGTCCTTTCACTTTAGGGATAATAGCGTACCATCACAAGCCTGAAATCTCCCCTTTAATGATGTCCTTACCTGTCTAGGATGTCCATCAAAATTTCCTCAATACTAACAACCATGTTCTCATGTTTGGTTACACCTGCTTGTCTTAAGTCTTTTTATCATCAAAAGATGACAGTTTGTCATCAACTTCAAAAAAGATACACATTTTCAGGGAAAACATGTCTCATCTACTCCTCCCATGCAAAAACACACAAAAAATACTAAAAAGAACATTTCTGCAAACAGCTGGATTTTCTATGGATGTTTTTAAGTGCCATTTATGCAACAGCAACAGTTTCTTACTATGGTGACAAGAAAGACAAGCTGTACACATTGTTGAGGTTACATGAGGACATAGAGGTTTGGTAATCATTAAAAGCTCGCACCAACATGGCCTCCCCTCTTCATTTCTTAAAGGAACTGGCTGGTTCATCTGTGTATGAAAACTTTGAGAACTGTGGTAGGTCATCCTCCAAGGTAGCATCTACATTATCTATGGGGAGGGGGAAACAGAAGGGAAAAGAAAGGTCAACAGTGATACAGTGATAAGAAAAAGAAAGAGTACAAGCAGAACCTACAACTGATGATAAATGTAGACTTACTACAGACATAAGGTCAATCTAGATACTGCAAGGTGTTATAAGTCTGCACAGCTGGCTAAAAAGACCACTTTAAAAATAAAATAAAATTTTCATATGACAGTTTCCACGGAAGTCATGAGAGAAGACATCTAAGGAGCAGAGGGACTTTCAAGCATAAAGGGCCGGTCACACTACAGTGATTTTCAATACGAATTCCGATCCGAATTTTTCTAAATCGGAGCAATAGTTTTTATACAGACTCTGCTTTAAGGATGGTCAGGCTATATTGATAACTGCTCCAAGTTTTTCTCTTGCTAAACTGTTCCGCTACCATTATATAACTTATGTCGCTCAACAGAGCAATATTTGTTTGAAAATCAATTCAGTTTTTGTATGTGTGTCTGATAAACCCTGTCTGTCGATGTGACGTCACAAAATGATTTGGTTACATTTCATTTTCGTTCACTTCGGAAACAAATCATATATATTTACACAGGTTGGCAAACTTGTGGCTCTTTCCAACCAGGCATGGAGAAGGTTTGAACTAAAACTCACAAAAATTGGATGGTAATACCTACCTGAAATCTCTCTAGTGTGACCTTGGCTTTATCTCTCTCCATGTACCTATTTTATTTGCCTGTAACGTCATCTTTTTGATTCCTTGCCGAAGGCAAAAGGAATCTATGAGATGGTGATGTCATGTGTGTGTGTGTATGTGATGCTGTGCTTGTAAACATGATATCTCAAGAAGGATAGTTTTGAGGGATCTCATACTTGGCATGTAGACTGCGCCTATAGAGTAGATGGTCCCTATTGTTTTCGCTGCAGATCAAAGGTCATTTGGGGTCGTTAGAGGTCAAAAGGTAAAAACCTTGAAAACACAATATCTCAAGTAGGGTAACTGTGAGGGATCTGATACTTAGTATGTAGATTGCCCTTATTAAGTAGATGATCCTTATAGTTTTTGGTACAGGTCAAAGGTCATGTGCGGTCACCAGAGGGTCAAATGGTAAATACCTTGAAAATTGCTTGTAAACACGATATCTCAAGAACGATAACTGTGAGGAATCTCATACTTGA
Organism: Actinopyga echinites; assembly: GCA_010015985.2. Taxonomy (NCBI): domain Eukaryota; kingdom Metazoa; phylum Echinodermata; class Holothuroidea; order Aspidochirotida; family Holothuriidae; genus Actinopyga; species Actinopyga echinites. The sequence continues at coordinate 5,798 of JAAAJZ020056497.1, forward strand.
CATGTAAAATGCTCATATTGAGTAGATGGTGCCTATTGTTTTTGGTGCAGGTCAAAGGCCATTTGGGGTCACCAGAGGTCAAAAGGTAAAAAACTTGCAAACACTATATCGCAAGAAGGGTAACTGTGAGGGATCTCATACTTGGCACGGAGATTGCACATATTGAGTAGATGGTCCCTATTGATTTTGGTGCAGGTCAAGGGTCATTTGCGGACACCAGAGGTTGAAAGGTGAAAACATTGTAAACACAATATCGCAAGTAGGGTAACAGTGAGGGATCTCATACTTAGCATGCAGACGCCCTCTATTGAGTAGATGGTCCCTATTGTTTTTGATAAGGGTCAAAGGTCATTGGGGGTCACCAGAGGTCAAAAGGTAAAAACCTTCTAGACACGATATCTCAAGGAGGATAACAGTGAGTGATCTCATACATAGCATGTGGATTGTCCATATTCAGTAGATGATCCCTGCTGTTTGTAGTGGAAGTCAAAGCTCATCTGGGGTCATCAGAGGTCAAAGTGTTAACATTGTAAACACCATATCTCAAGACGGACAACTGTGAGGGATCTCATAGTTAGCATGTGGGTTGCCCATTTTGAGTAGATAATCCCTACTGTTTTTGGTGCAGTCAAAGGTCATGTGGGGTCACCAGAGGTCAAATGGTAAATACCTTGTAAACACGATATCTCAAGGAAGATAACTGTTAGGGATCTCACACCTAGCATGTAGACTGCCCCTATTGAGAAGATAATCCCTACTGTTTTTTGTGCAGGTCAAAGGTCATTTGGGGTCACCAGACCTCAGAGGGTCAGAACCTTGTAAACACTAGATCTTAAGAAGGGTAATTGTGAGGGATCTCATACTTAGGGTGTGCATTGCCCATATTGAGTAGATGACACCTGTTGTTTTTGGGGAGGTCAAAGGTCACTTAGGGTCACCAGATGTCAAACGGTCAAAACCTTGTAAATACCACATCTTTAGAAGGGTGACTGTTAGGGATCTCATAGTTAGCATGTGGATTTTCCATATTGAGTAGATGATCCATATTGGGTCACTTGGGGTCACCAGAGGTCAAAAGGTCAACACTTTGTAAACACATTATTTCAAGAATAACTGTGGGGGATCGTATACTTAGCATGTGAATTGCCCATATTGAGCAAATGATCCCTATAGTATTTTGGTAAGGTCAAAGGTCATTTGGGGTCACCAGAGGTCAAAACCTTTGAAACACTTGATCTTAAAATGGTAACTGTGAGGGATCTTAGACGTAAACATAGCACGTGGATTGCCTATATTGAATAAATGGTCCATATTGTTTTTGGTGGAGGTCAAAGGTCATATGGGGTCACCAGAGGTCAAAAGGTCAAAACCTTGTAAACACTGTATCTCAAGAAGGATAACTCTCATACTTGGCATGTGGATTGTTCATTTATTGTTCATGTTTTGCATTTAGATGTTGCATATAAGGTACTTGATCTCTATCGTTTTAAGTGGAGGTCGGTGGTAATTTTGGGTCACAAGATTTCAGAAGGTTAGAACCTTATTAAAAATAATATCTGAAGTAGGATAGCTGTGAGGGATCTCATGCCTGTCATGTGAGGGATGCATAGATATACTAAGTGTTTGTTACAATGTATCCAAACGACAAGGAATCACTAAGCCTTCTGGCTTTCTGGTTACAGCATTCTGATGTGGGTATTTCTTTTTCATATTCATGATCATTTAGTGTTTGGACCAAATTAGACTTCACAGTAATAGGGTTTGTCATACTTTCTGCCACAAGTTACTCTTTGCAAACCTTTACAAATTGTAAGTAATGCTTCACTGAGAACACCTCTATGTATCTTTCTTTCCTTTACATTGCAAATGCAGTATTGAAGTATGTATGTGTGTCCGGCATGGGGGGGGGGGCAGGGGGATTAATTCTTCCATGGTGAACTCACAATGGGTCAGAAATATCATGCAAGGCCTAGAAAATCACTGTTTCAGTAATACCTATTCGTTCATGGTGTGTATCTCCCTTTATGATTCAGAAGGATCATGGTTGTGCTTGTAAAGCTTTGTAACTGCTGACCTGATTGGTTAATCATCAGTTGGGAAGTTTGATGATAATCTAACGTATACATTCATGATAGTTACATGATAAGGTTAGGGGAAGTTGATATTTTACAAAGAAGGATTGTAATCCAGCCCTGATAACAACTTCTGTTTATTCCTGAAGTTGAAACTGTTCAGTATACCTACTGAAATCAAAATTGCGTCAAAAATTCCCACGTATGCAATCATTTCAAGTCTCTGTCCTTTCACAATAATATTGATAAAAATGAAATATTGATAAAAATGGAATATGTGCGGTCCACTTTATTGTGACTTCACTTCCTTTGTATCTTTAGTTCCTGGCAGAACACCTTGTGCACTTGACTGCAGCTGACAAAATGCTCATTTGTTTGTCCATTAGTTCATTCCCTTGTTCCTTTGTTCATTCCTTCATCTGTTCATTGGTTCACTTCATCTGATCATTGGTAGTGTGGGAGATGTATTGACCGTTCTTCAAGGGTTTTATCCTACTTCTGTGAAAAATCCTTAACTTTTCCAAATACTTCTTATTGTGTCCAGATGTAAACATTTAGTCTGTCATGTGTTTTATATTATTCATTTCCAATCTCTTCATCATATTTGCACAGTGTCTGACTCCCCGTAATGAAACAATTCATGGTGTCACATGAGCTTTAACAGCTTTACACTATTTCACATTTTCAGGGTTCCTCAGGTTCTTAATTACTTTGGTGTCTTAAAGTATTCCGATCATCTTACAAGAGCTCTTCATAACAATGAAATTACTCGCCATGGAGATCCTCGTGAAGTGGAGATTAGAGGATGTTCTATATGGGCAGTAGAGGTAGGCTGGTAGTAGATTAAATCTGAGTATCTTATAATGGGGCATGTGACAGAAAATCTTATTCCTGTGTTAGACTTAAGTCTAATCAGGATTGAGACTGAAAGTTGGAAAATAAAAAAATGCCATGGTATAATATCATAGTTATAGTGTGATACTCACAATAATATACCATAGTATCATTGACACTTCCATAGTACTGCCATGGTTGTACTGTGGTAGTACTATGGTACTTATGGTTAATATTGTGGTAATACTGTGGTACTTGTGGTACTATGCATAGTATTTCCTGAAATCAAAGTAAATTACAAAAGCAGGGGTCATCTTGCAAAAGAAACTTGGTAAAATAGTGATGTGGACAGCCTGTTAATGTTGAACTCCAAAGAGGCCAAGAAATTGATTGCCTGCTTCAGTGGACAATTTATAGACTTCTAAACATCATATTTAATGTAGAGCTGTTACAATTTTCCCTCTAAAAATAAAAAAAAGCATGATTCTGTTAGACTGATTAAGTGCAATGCACTCTTAATTCCTCCTTGTGGTGTTGGAAGTGCATCATTGGATGATGTTTTGACTAGAAATATCTCATACATTTGGTGAGGAACATTTATAGAAGACATCGTTTAGTGAGAGTTGAATGACAATTGCAAGATAGAAAAACCTTCCATCATCACATTAACTGAGAGCCTAGCAGTGTGATACTGATCCAGGGTGGGTGCAAAGCTCGCTGAAAGAAATTACACACTCAAACCAATTTTGTGCAATTAAAACACTTTTCACATGATTTTAAACACAATATGAGATACTGTACCTTTTGTGTAATCAATGCGGTACATACTTAGGATCAGTGAATGTACCTACTCACTGATAGGTACATTAACTCAAGCTCACAGATTTTAAGTTTAAGAAAATATGTGGAGGTTGAAGCTCGACTCAAAAGTCCAAGGCTTTCACACTGTATATTGCTATGTCATAACAGCAATTTCATTCTACATATCCTAACCATTACAGCTGTGCAGTTTGCACATTAGTTAAATATTTATTATTAGTAGTTCTTTGTTGTCATTCCAAGTTTTTATTTCACATCTAAGAAGTCTTGCAAAGTCTCATAAACACATCAGTGTATAAGTATTTGATGACAGTATTCATGAGACGGAAAAACAAGGTTAGCTCAGGTTTTGAAGAGGGTTTGCCAAGTAATCTCTAAAGTATTTTGCCTTTGATGTAAATGATAGTGTGCTATTGAGAGGGTTTTATATGAAGTGAGGCAGGAGCATACAAATTCAGACCACATTTCTGAGAAGAAATGGTAAAGTGTTGTCATAGCACTACTGTAAAAATTAAGGAAAGCACAAAATTTTGAACTAGGATGAGGGTATAAAACACTTTCATGGATGGCTGAATGAAGGGAAGGCTTACATATTGGAACCACTTCACAGTATTTACATAAGATGGTTAGATGAGAATTTAACGACAGAACATTTACAGGAACAAACCGTAAGTATCCCACAGGGAAGGCATATTAAAAAGGTATGAATTGTAATTCAGCAAACAAATGCTCATCACCACAACACAAAAAGTTGCATTCTAATGGGACAGTAACCAACCTTTAATGTGGTCACAGTCCAATATGTGGGTCCTTAAGAGTATATTCAGAAAGTCACTAAGTCGTTTCAGTGTCAGACAAAAAGAGGTCAAAATTTTCCTCTCTGCCGGTCAGAACAAATTATAATTATCACAGAAACTGTTTGTAATAAAAACAGCTGTGGATGAAGAAACACAAGTTTTCTGTAAAGCATTCAAACTTTGTTCAGGTATTTTAATTGTATTAATTTGAATAATTCCTACTGTACACTGTGTACATGGCACATGTTTCTGATTTCAAATGAGCCTAACACAGTCCAACAGTGCAATTAAAGAGGTGAGGGGGTTAGAAGTTAGAACACTCAGGGTTTATTTGGCATCCTGGAGTTTTCACTAGGTTAAAAGAGGTGAATGACAGCAATTCTGAAGTGCACTGAAGAGTAGTATAATTTCAAAAGTATGCTGAATGCAATCTACTATTGATGAAGCAGGGTAAAATGGTGACAATGAATTTTACGAACTGGTATAAAACAGTGAAACACAGCTGAAAAAAGCATGACCAAAACAAAAGAGACTGAAAAAAACAATGGAAGTTACTGAAATTAAAATAAATGGGTACGTTTGCATGTTTTATGATCTGTAACAAAGCAGATTATGAGTTGAGAATTAAACTGAAGTTACGACACATTTCCTGAAATCCAGCCTAGGCCCTATTGTACGCTACAGTAACTACTGTACTACCAGCTTGTGTTCCAGCCAGGGGTATATATACCAAAAAAATTAAGTGGGGGTGGGGGTGGGGGTGGAGATATTAAAGTAAAGGGATGTGGAGGTGTAAACCCTTGGGAAATTTTGAGCAATGGAACAGTTACTTTGGCTTTTAACACATCTCCAGGTATTATAGTTTTAACTGGTAACACAGGAATTCAAGTCAACTTTGAACAGAATGGAGTGTATAAAATGAAAATAATTATGTACTGTACCATACCAGGAAAATAAACCTTCTCTCAGAGAAGGGGGTTCTTCCCATGACACAGTTCCTGCCACCTCAAGAGATCCACTTAAAGATAAACTAAAATTTAATCAGAGTTTATTTTGAGCGGCCATTTGAATGTTTGCTTCAATTCGGAACCGTTTAAACAGACGATTGTTCCTACAAAATGTTTAATGGTTTGAAGGTGAGAAGGTGTTAATCCTATGTAAACCTTATGGTACAGTAACATCATTAAAATAAGCAACAGCTACAATATAACAATAAAATTTACCATCTCCCGTCTCTAGACCAGTACAACACGGGTAACAGTGAAATAATATGGACAGGCACTGTCTGCCACCAAGTACATTCCAACCCACACATCCCCCCCACTCCCCCCCCCCCCCCAAAAAAAAAATTATCAGGTAGCACTTTTTTACCAAAAATAACCCTTGTCATCCCATCATATTCTCTAAGGACTGTGTACATTTGAATAATTCTGCATGCTTAAATTTCGCAGCTAAAATGTTGAATTGGAAGTTACTTAAAGTGAAATAATGATATGCAAGCTCTTAAAGGTTTCTCCCTGATTTTTGGTGACCTATTACAATAAAATTAGTGTTGTACCGATATAACAACAGCCAATACTACCAATACCAATATTTCAATTCCCAATATTAGCCAATACCAATGCGATAAGTGATGTTTGAAAAATGACTGTCCTGTGCGCTAAACCATAGACTATTGGGCAATTAGGATAAGTGTCATGTCATTTTCTTGAGGGGAAAAACTGGCATTAGTCAAAGATACTAGTAAAATAATGTTTTTATGAACTGACAGATGAGAAATATTGGTAAGGTAGTATTGGCATTGTAGGTACAGTATATTTTACTGATGCCGACAGAGGCCAAAAATTACGAATACTGACTTATAATGAAAACTGACAATCCGTCCAACACTGAACAAATTTTTGCCATAAAAGTAAGAATTATATGAAGGCTCTAAAACTTACCTTCTGTAGGGTCTCTACACCTTCCACCTATCAATTGATAACCTGGTTCAGTGCAATCCCCACACATGGACTCACGTCCCTTACATGGTTCTCGACCTTGAGCTACACACAGTTCTCTCACATTGTCTGGACAAAATTTTTCTAAAATTGAAAAAGCAAATAAGATCAACATTTACACTGCAATTTAATATGTGTAGACATTTCATATACACTATCCACATAGAACCTGAGTACAGTTCTGGGAATAAATTCTAATTGTATTTTCAAATAAAGGCCATGTTCTCATAACTGCCATTTACTCTGTTCAGTTTGACTTTCCTACTTATTTCAGTATGTACCTTACCCCTAGGCAGCTCATCTATTTGATGAACCAAGTAAGGCAGTTGGATGATATTTGTAATTACTGAATGTCTACACTTGCTGGCACAATGATTTTGAGGGGCACTTTATTTCTAAAAACAATGAAATTTCTTTCAGATGTACAATACATGTATGCACTACGCTAAGTGATATACTAAATCAAGCATACTTTTTGAAAACTTTAAAAGGTGGGATACTGTAATCTGGACAAAAACCTGCACACATTTCTGGACACCTATTTTCTCCTATGTCATTTTAAAATATACAGCTCCACCCTAAAACTGTGCTTTACTGCACATCACTTTTCAACTTCAAAGCTTGACCTACTTGTAGACAGGAATCAAAACTCTGTCATTTAAATTAAAATGATGCCGGGTAAAACAGTTATAAGATTATGTTACAGAAAATTTATTCTAAAACAGTCATTACCAGCCACTGTTTGAAACTTGGATGATTTCTTGTAATTTAAATCCATAATCTGAACAAAACCCACATCATCCTGGATATACATTTCACAGGCTGAAGCTGGTCACTAATGTAATCATCAAAACTTCCAAAACATTGTTTGGTTTTTCACTTCATCTGCTAACCAGAGTATAAACAACCAGAGATTCACTTTCTTATCTCACTACTGATGCATTGTAAACTGATCAATGTAACTTCCATCTTCCTAAGATCTACAGCACACCGCTAAAATAATTACCTCATAAAGGAAGTCTGTTTAAATTATTCAACCCCCTTATCTTATATTCCATAGACCAATTTCTATGCCAAAGAAAACAATCCCACTTGATAAGCAGTTTAGAATTCTATACTGCACTGAAGCAAAGTCAATAAAACTTTCTTAAAGGGAATATCATGGTGTAATATTACAAGAGCACAAAATTTACATTTTATCAAAGTGACCACAGAATGAAAAAAAAAACTGCAAATATTTAATTATCATAGTCTCTATTCTCCAGTTTGTCAAGAATAACAATCCAGCAAACAACTTTCTCAATTAGAAAGACTAACAGAAGGCTATAGATGTCACCTAATACTGTAGTACCTACAGTATAGTATTAGAAACAGTACCTGTTAGCTACTTTTTATAAATTTCAAATTTTAAAAGAATACTCCAGACCCAAATTTATGTTTGTTATGATAAACAGGAACATGTTCTAAGCATTCTGTGAAATTTGCATTCATTTCCCATGTTCGGTTCTCCAGATATTAGCAATTGAAGTTGACTCATTTTCTACCAAAGGTGAATTTGAAGAAAGCAGGTGTGATGTTATAGCTTTACATTGATGGCCAATGCTTTGTATTTCTGTATTTTTCATCCTATTGTTTTGACCTTGAATTGATTAGGGCTGCTATCTTGCCCTGAGGCATATTAAGTTCTAATATCTTGAGAACCAAACATGGGAATTGAACGGAAATTTCACCAATATGCTTAGAATTAGTTTCTGTGTATTATATCCAAAGGAAATTTGGGTTTTGACTGTTCTTTTAAGTAGCTCTTCTAGATACTAACACTACACAATATGGAACTGAAGCAAACTGCATTACAGGAACGATTCACAAAGATGTACATTGACACTGACTACACATGGGAGGAATTTTGGAACTTTTCTACTGCAATGTTCCATTGGCCAAATATTCAGTGTCAGTCATCTAAAATTCAAAATCATAGTCAGTTGTTATTTTGCAGTAGATGAGGCTGTTCAATTGTTGTAGTAGATGAAGTAAGTAGGAGCAAAATAGATTTGGTACTGTCTTTTCAGATCCAATGAAAATCTAAGACCAACCAAACTTTATGCTACATTCTCTTCAGACATGGAAATGATGGCAGTATATATACCAGCGTTCAACGAAACCAAGCAATAAGAGACCGAACGATGCTGCCGCTAAACATACCCGCTCACGCCAGAGACCCTCACTGAACGAAGAGATCGAGCAAGCCCTGCGGGGGAACAATTGCTCTCTTTGGCGACCTCAACTGAGCATTCTCCCCCTCGGACCCGCACTGTGCAAGTCTTTGAGAATGCCATGTTTCCAAGTGGTATCGTAACCCTTCTCCAGGTCGAAAAATACCAATACAACATTGTGTCCACGGAAATCCGTCCCGAACTGTGGACTCTAGGCGGACGAGTTGATCAGACCGTATTAGACCGTTTCGTATGGTGGCTTCCTCACGCATTTTATCTTTTATCAGATTCTACCTGTTGTAGAGCTCGTCGGTTCTTTTTTCGTACAAAAATGGTACGGACCAACGGTCAACACAAAAACGGAAACACAAACACCTGTAACACAACCCCCACGACATCCAAAACTAGCAAAA
>JAAAJZ020057600.1:0-14936 GCA_010015985.2 Actinopyga echinites
CTCTCATCTCAGCTGCACACTTAATCCCCAAACAAACTTCCTGTTTATTTGACTGGTCACACTTATTGACTGGAAGAACATTTGGTCTGTAGAAGCAACTTGAGAAGTAGGTCTGTAAATTCAAACCACCTGGGGCATGATAATTGGTGATACATTATCTGTAACTGATCTGAGTATCCAAGGTGGTCTAGACAGAGTAATTAAAAAAGTTACTTTAATGTTACAACAAAACTTTCACAAACTCATCACATCCACGGAAGTACTACCTCAAACTACTTCCATGTTCCATCTCACATGTGGTGTTTGCATGGACTTGCTTTGAGGTAGGCCTGTGCATAGCATAAGAAATGAACTTTAGTCCCAAAATTTGTATTTTACTTAATACAGAAACCATATTTTAATGGTTTTAGTGAGATGTATATTTCTGTTGCTTGTGATTTAAATGCTAAGCATTTTTTTGGAGCATGCAAAGTTCTGTAAAACATTTTAACTTTTTGAAAAAAAAAAAAAGATTCGTGTTCTAATCTGACATATTATGGTAAAGGGTATAAATGTACTTATGTACAGCTGTCTGGGTGTAGACTTGTTACAGTTCAAATGTTCAACAGGAGTACGATAAGAGCGAAGGTTTCACTATGCCCAATGTGACTTCATATGAGTATTAAAGGCATTTTGTCAGTCTTCAGAATTCATGCCTCAATAAAATGCTCTAGCCCACTCAAACATAATACGATAATGGACTGATATGCTCACACACCTGTACCTAGCACACCTGTATACCCAATACACTGTACAGCAAATTAAAACCACCATTTGCATGATATGTAGACATTTTACATTAAGCCCCACCAAAATATCAATAATCATGGCAACAATGCAGCTACAAAAGCAGTCAGCTACAAATTCACTCAAAGGCCAACAAGCCTACCATGTAAATACTTACATGACAAACTGTTCCTTCTGTTTTGATACAACAGCAAAAATTTACACTGAACGATAGACAGTACCTGCCAAGTAGGGTGCCCAGCAGGCCTTTTCTTCAATGAGTTTGCCTGTCAACAAACTTTTTTGGCCATTTTAAGAAATGGCCCACCCACTCATGAAAATTACCGAATATCATTAAAGGCTACCGCTTAAGTTTGTTACTACAAAATGAAATGCCCATGCCCACATATGAGGCAAATCAGACACTTACTGTGAGAAATTGACATTTTTTAGATTTTTACCTTAAGTCCCGCCCACTCATTACTATGTACAAATTGGAAACAAAAGCAACAGGGTACAACTTCACACTATGACTAATATACCTACCAAGTGTGGTTCCCGGCAGGCCTTTTCTTCAATGAGTTTGCTTGTCCACAAACTTTTTCGGTCATTTTCAGAAAAGGCCCTGCCCACTCATGAATATTAGTGAATATCATTAAAAGCTAACATAAAAGGTTGCTACTACCAAACAACACACCCATGCCAAATACAAACCAAATCAGACATACTGACAGGGAGATATTGACAATTTAAATTTTTACGTTAAGCCCCACCCACTCATTAGTATATATGATATTGGCGGCAAAAGCAACAGGGCACAACTTCAGACTATGGTCAATATTCCTACCAAGTATGGTGCCTAACAAACCTTTCCTACTACGAGTTTGCTTGTCCACAATGTAGGGCGTCACATACACACATACCCACATACATACATACACACACACGCCAACTTGACTGGTAAGGTTACGATGCTGCCTTCCGCATCGTAACCAAAAATGAAATGGTACACATTAATGTGTGCGCATTTTGGATTAAACATACCATGCTAACAATAAACTATTACTTCTTTTACATCAAACAAGCTACTGAATGCTGACTATTTTCATACCATTGGAGGAAAACTGTAGCACCTACATTTTCATACCTTCCATTAAACCTGTACACATCAATCTATCATACACCTTTATGTTTGAAAGATGTTTGCCTTTTTGAAGACAAATTCCCAGATTCATCCATCACTGAACTTGGAATTCCTTTCACATAATTTTCAACTCTCTTTTCTTTGAATTTCTCCTCTTTTAAGAAAGGATTGTTTCATTAGATAAGAAGTTTTGACCTTCAGATGAAACCAATAATTGGTTACATGGTTTGTGAATCTGGGACATGTGACTAGCAACTGTCAAATGCATTTAAGAAAGATACTTAACCAGAAAACAGCTGGATTTTGAGATTTCTTGTCAAAAGTAATATTGGTTTCCGATTGTAATCTCACGCATTAATCTCTGGTGACCTCAACTGACCTTTTACCCCATCAAAAACAACAGGGGATCATCTACAAAATATGTTACATCTATGGGTCAAGAATCAGATTCATCCATACTTCCCTTTTTGAGATACTGTGTTTACAATGTTTTCAGACTTTGACCTATGGTGACCGCAATGCACTTTGATCTCCACCAAAAACAATACGGATCATCTACTAAATATGGGACATCCACAGGTCAAGTATGAGGTTCATCTATGTTGCCCCTCTTGAGGTATTGTGTTTACAAGATTTTTAGAATTTGACCTCTGGTAACCTCAAATGAGCTATAACCTGCACCTAAAACAATATGGATCATCTACACCAGAGTTGTCCAACCTTTTGCGTAAGCGAGCCGTATCCAATAATAATGGTCAAGGGAAGGGCTGCCCATGGTGCGGCAGGCACGAATCCGGCCAAGGTCTAACAAACTGGAGGCCATTTTGCGAGGGGGGAAGCCAGACCCTTGACGCCAAATGCACAAAGTCTCGACGGGGTCTAAGGGAAATTTTAAAAATTTTGAATAAACCACCTACTATTAGAAGAAATTTCATGACGTCTAGCAAGTGTACTTACATTACATGTACGTACACCAACTTTTCAGTGGAGGTTATGTATCGTTTCGAGAAAATAGAGGCGAAAATGGGGCTGGAAATACCCTCATTGGAGCCAAAACTGGCCGGAATGACCCACCGTCGGTGAAGTCCAAGTCTGTAAATGTCTATTGCATTTACAAATGTACAGGCACTACAATGAAGCATTTAACTTTCCTTAAATCACAATAGATAGGTACCTTTAACAGACCAATAAAAATGTAATTTTTTCCCGTTAAAATTATGGCCAGATTTATTTTTCGTAAAACCTACTGTATGTTGGATTAACGACATATTGATTTGATGGTAAAAGCGGAAGGGACGGGAGGGGGGGGTAGATGTGTTAAAGATGGGCACTGATAGCAGGGTTTCGCAGGGCTTTCCAACTGTAATTCCACTGCAGCTGTCCCATAGGCTTCTAATAAAATAATGGAGACAACCGACTGCGAAGGGCGCTAGTGTACTCGCTAAACTTGTCAAAAAATAGCATTTCTAAGTCATCAGTGTTTTCTGCATCTCACATTGCAAAGGTTAGCTAATGAATATATGCATTTTAAAGTTATCCATTATGATGATTAACAGGAAAGTTGTCCTATGAATTCTTGGCCCATCAGTTTTCGTGAGAAGTGAATACAGTTACTGGGCCAGATGGGACCTATCGGCGGGCCGCACACTGGCACGTGGACCATAGGTTGGAAGACCCTGATGGGTCCCAATATAGGACATGTACAAGCCAAGATTGAGGTAACTCACTGTTACCCTTCTTGAGATATCATGTTTACGATCAAAGTATCACAAACACACATACATACACATGCACACACATACACACACATGACATCACCATTGCATAGATTCATCCGACCTTTGACAAGGAATCAAAAATAAAAAATGGTAAAAGTAAAAATGGTAATACATTTTATAACTTGTACATTATGAACCTCTACAAGTAACTAAAAATATATACAGGTGACTTAAAACAATGGGAAAAAATAAATGCATACAACCCAAATCACTTGCCATGTTTACACTGCATCCTCTTGGAATAAAATGTAAGTAAACAGAAAGATACCATATCCCACCTGCAGTACTCTGGAGAGCCAAAATGGAGGAAACAAGGTGCACTATTGTTGGCTTTCAGGTATCGCCTGTTAAAGTACCCCAGAGTGTACAAACAGACATAGCAATTTAATTACTGCTTGCTTGTGCTCATGTTGTGTACAATTCATGAACATTTATGTCACCCAGTCTTTTTGTTGAGCCTTAGAGTCTATAGTGAATTGTAAGTGCTTTGACTTGCTTTACTCACTCAATATTTAACATTTCCAGCCTTATTTGATAAATTTCATGTCACAGCGGTCTAGGCACACATTCTACCCACATCTCCCAGTGAGATGGTCAACAGTTTACCACACTTAGGGATACAAAGCAAACTTTTTACATAATGTGAAAGTTACCTGATAACAAACATGTCATACACGAATTATTCAACTTCAAATTCATTGATACTCGACCCATTGAGGTGATACTTGTAACAGCACTTATCGGCATTCAGAAACAATCTAAGATCTATCGAATCTCAATTGCTGATCTGCATTATTTCTTGTTTCCAAATAGAATCACTCTTTTAGTTCAAATCAATAATACATGTATGTTGGTTTAATAAGAGTACACAAAGACTCTTCCATGCTCACTGTACCTGGAAATCATTACAGAATTTCTCTTTCCGTGTCGAGCTTTCATTCTGTCTCCCGATATTCTGAAATTGAAAATCAGACAATACATTACACAATAACATATTTGAATGGGTGAGAAACATTGTCTCGTCGTACACAGTTGTCCATAGTATGAGAGGTATTCATATCATTACACTTTTCAAATTCAAACAGTACATAATTAGTACAGCACAACAGAAGAAATCTGATGTCTAAGAATCCAAATTGTACTGTGCACACCCCCCCCCATTTCAATTTCTATGTGGATGTAGCATTCCTGCTCCGTGTGGAAAGACATACTACAGTCACCTTGTGGAACCACTTAAGACTTATTTCCATAAAATGAATAGGCTACATATTGTTAACACTTAAAATTCCCAGCAATAAACACACATGCCATCAACATCCTTTTTAAAGAATTGGAGGAAATTTTTTCCTCTTACCAAATCCCACAGCCATCATGCTCAATTAAGTTTATGATGTTTTTTACTCAGTAACCTTGAGCAATTACATCACCAGTTGTAAGTCAGATCTCATGGCTGGAAAGTTGTGGTGTGATCTTTCTGTTTTCTTGTTGCATGTTGTAACCATTAGGGGGCTTAATTTTTGCAAAATTTATATCCATTCTGGTGTAAATTTTCCACATGAGCCATTTTTTTGCAATACAATTCTTGAACTACACCTTATTTTCAAGAAACTACTGTACTAAAAAACACCCAATTCATTCAACCTTGAGGAGCCCATAAAATGAAGTAGCAGTGAAAGACAAATGTCCCAGTTCAGTGGCTAGACTTTCCCTGTTCATTGCCATTTCTATGACCGTCAGTTCTGTGGAATCATTTTGGCATGTATAATTCAGCTAGTGTTTCAAAGTTATGTAGTCAGAGGTAAGGTCATATTCCACCCCCCCCCCCCGGCTTCCCTATACTCCTTCCCAGTTGATTCACTCCGAATCTTTTAAAGTGATGCTTACCTCATGAGTAAACAAATACCAAGTAAAATTGAGATGTATTGTATCATAACCATACAAAATAATTTGTCTTGATGGTGTAACCAAAGAAAATTACACTACAACTTCAAGTCTACATACCCTTGAAGTTCTCCATCACTTTGTATCCATGGTACCTTCATTATCACTATATCTATGAGCCAAGTACAAGTAAAAACAGTACTAACAAGCAAATGTAAATGAGCCGGTGTTAGCAAATACAAACTATTAGTAACAACTGCTTGAGTTTAATTTGCAACGTGAATAACTTTTTGTTAAGTCACCTTCATTAAGCCAGTGTAAGGCAAAATTGTGAACAAGAACATCACACCGAAGTATAAGTCAAAAGTAATGATGTAATGTTTATGCACCATCATTGTAGTTGTATGACAACTTTCTTCACCAAACTTTTACATGTAATTTGCTGTTTGCTTAATGATATGGTTGTTGAATGATGGATGGTGATGCATTTTACATACTCGGGTCCCAGACTACTGCAATAGTAAAATCATATCTGCAGGCTAGCCTATAGATCTATGTGACAGATAAAGTGGTCAGCTACACAGAGATATGAAACAACTTCTCCTTCATCCTTTACTGTGAGGCAATTGGCAGCTGAACTGCTTATGTGGTATTCGGAGAGCCCATTCATGCAACATCTCATCATGTAGTACACTATCCCACCTGGATATTTTTAAGTTATTCTTTCCCTTCTGTAGTGTTAAATGCTGTCATTATAAAGTTTGTTGATTGCTCATCAGTGTACACAAGGCACAGTTTCACGAGTGCAACATTACATTACAGTTATCTGACACTCAGTAAAAGTGCACTTTGCTGTAACTGATGAAAGGGCATCATAAGTAAGATCCCAATGAGACGCATCTCCCAAGTACATCCGATGAATTGTCTTCGAAGATTGTGATGGGTGCATCCAATAAAGATAAGAAAAAAAAAAAAAAAAAAGAATGAAAAAGCAAACAAATAGGAACGTTGTAAGTTATGAAAGAAATACAAGCAGTCTCTTGCAAATATCACAACTTTGTGAGAAAATGCAATCAATTCAAACTGATTAAAGTGATATAGTAACAGTAATTCCTACAATTAACTTCAATATCTCAAAACTGGTAGCATTATGTTGCATTTTCTATCATACCTAACATACTACATGGTGATTGTACAGTACATCATCCTTCCTTTTCACACCATGCCCTTTCCAGGTATGAACAACTAGTAAAGGCAACATGCATGAGATTCATCTCTCTACTGTATTAATTAGCCCCACAACAAATCTGATGAGTACATGTCATTATTTATCGCCCTTGTTGGATTACCCTACAAATGTAGTTTTCAAAAGACCACAGTGCATTTGTGCTGAATTTCCTTGGCAGTAGGTAGCCTTTCTCCTATGTACAGTAAACATTTCAAGTGTATTTGTCTATGCAAAGTTATTACATCATATATGGATGAACTGACACACCAAATTGCAATGCTTTGTCTTTTGTTCATGGATAAATGTAAGGTGAACTGCTTTCTTACCATTGTCAGGGATACCAGCGGGGTGTACCTCCAGGACCTGACAAATTTATCGACCGCCGGCCCAGGGGAGGGGTCTAAGGCATCGATGGAAAATCTTTGAATATTTGCGGGTCCTCAGATGCAATTTGGCGCAACTCATGTGCAAATTTTGAGGAAAGTCAATGCACATATTTGACATTTTTATGTGGCGGAAACATACTAACGTTACGCCTATGTGTGGCATTTCAAATGCACGCAAGCCTGAACACAGACAAATACTGTAGCCTAAGCCTATGTATAGACATAGGCCTAGGCCTAACATTAGGCCTACTGTACTGTACACCACACATCGAACTTCATGGAAAATCTGTCTTCCGTACAAGTTCAGAGAGAAAAAACTCCTAAGTTATCTTTGTTTTCCAGCTATGATTAGGCCTAAATCTTTTCTTCACTCCCACATCGACTACTTTCAAATTCCCTCCTCTTTTCACATCCATTGCAAATGATAACGATTGCAATACTTAGTCTCGCGCGGTATAGTGTAGTAGGCTAATTCGATAATGACGAACAGTATAACGCTCAATCACAGTCACCGACCGCTGCCGTGTTAGGCTACCATATATTTGCACTAATGTACACTGCCCTAGACTGTGCACTGTGCAACACCTATGCATGTGGAATGAGCAAATCACGCAAATAAGTACAGCGAACGTTAATGATGATAATGGCACACACAGAGAAATCCTAAGCTTCAGCTAAAGCTTATGATTTCTCTGCACACACATAGCTCAGTAAAACTGTTACTATAGCCTAATTTGACCAGTCGCTTTTATTACTTATTTAACACGTGCCCACAAACATTGTAGGGTTTGCAAAATGTGATAGCATGAACGTCTGTTCTGTTTGTTAACTTACGGGAAACCCCTAGCCAGCACTTCGGCTCTGGCTTTACTT
The DNA here is from genome assembly GCA_010015985.2 of Actinopyga echinites. Lineage (NCBI taxonomy): Eukaryota > Metazoa > Echinodermata > Holothuroidea > Aspidochirotida > Holothuriidae > Actinopyga > Actinopyga echinites. Next base: position 8,056 of record JAAAJZ020057600.1, read on the forward strand.
TCAATTGAGGGGACGGAAGCACCGTGTGGGGCTGGAATCATAATTCAAAAAAGGGTGAAAGCCTGAATTCCGGCTATAGCCGGAAGTCTGGCAACCCTGCATTGTGCAATTTCAGTTTTCAGTCACATTTACAATGCTTTTTGAGCTTGATTCTCACAAAGAATTGATATTGCCATGGTGTGTTTCGTCCACAGAATGTGAGCTTCTCAAGAACATTTCATACTTCATGTCACTTATGATGAACAACTGTTTTACATTTACATTCAAAGCACTGCAATGTTGGCTGTCCATAGGCAATTCCCATGACTGTCAGTTTTATTAATGCATCTTGGCAAGTTACATATTTTCAGAAAATATCCATCACTGGTAGTAATTTGCATACTTACTGCCATTGTTGGCATGACATTCAATAGGTGGCAATGGGCCATGCAATCAGCTGTAAATTTATGTGACTGATGAAAACACATTCATACAAATCAACAGCAACTCCTTAAAAATGAAATTTAGTCAGTATAATAATTAATAGCTTTTACATATTAGTTTCATCAGAAGAAGCATATTAAGGAAACCAATCAACACGATAAACACAATGCCTGTAAACAAGTACAGTCTTACCTTATCACTGTCACCCTGAAATGATTGTGTGTGTCTGTCCATACCTGATCCAACCACAAACATATAGGAGTTACAGTTCTCACTAAAATATTAACTGCTTTCACCAATCAAACCTACAGAGGAGTGTATCTTGGATACTGTACAAAATCTCTGCTAACCACCACAGATGATATTTTTCTTTCTCTTTATACAGAAGGTATGTTACAAATATAATGAAACAATCCATATCAGTCTTTCAGTAATCAGCACCAACTACCAGGGTCAAATCCCATAATATGTAACATACAACCTTGGCAATTCATAGTTACAACCTTAGTGGTTCGTTCTTGAATAGGGAATGTTTTGTCATGCTGAAGTGTACTTCATAAAGTTAGATTTCTCTGGGTATCATGTTTTATGAACTTTCCACAATTTAACCTCTGCTGAGCTCAAACGATATTTGCCCTTAATTAAAACAACATTATTCTCACTTTGAACATGATGAATTAATACCAAGTATGAAAACTATCCATCCTTGCTATTTTGAGATGCACTGTTTAAAAGCCAAGCACCACTATCACACATACATGCATGCTCACAGAAACATCTGCAATAGACAAGCTTTGTTCCTTATACTGGAGAGAAGAACTACATTCAACTTAGCATTGAACCTTTTCGACTGCCTAAGATAAAATTTGTACTTGGGTTATTAAAGGTTCAAATACTGTCAATATGGGCTTTTAAAGGATTGAACTAGGAGGACAGGATGCTCTTTCTGGGTATATGCTCATTTCTAAGAACATGGTTTCGATGATGGGGTGACATGCATGTGAACTACAGACTAACAAGGTGAGACATTCATATTACATGCATCCAAGTGGACCTGTAGCAGGTGAATGGACATCATGTGGCTGATAGTGTTAGAGATTATACATCCCCGTATTCCCATGCATATGTAGTCTTTACTATGCTAAATCCTGGACATATTATCTTTATACTGGTTCTTTATTCTCCACATTATAAATTAATGCCTACATCTTCTATTATTGCATCTGCTCAGTTTGTCACAATAGTTTGTGCTTTCTCTTTGTTGTGACTATTTCATGGAATGAAATTTTGAAGTTGAAGTCGAAGTTTATTTCTACATTCCATTTCAGAAGTGACAAAACATATACAGGAATGCTTGTTACTTCATAAATTTTTTCAGTAAAATTCTACATTTTAAGACCTTAGCCCCCCCCCCCCCCCAAAAAAAAAACTTTTCTTGCCCCTATACCAGTGATGAAAGTATTGCAATGAGCTGTTCCCATCTCCTTGCATGCACATGTACTGATTCATTTTCCTGTTAAAACATATAACACCAACTTTCAAAATCACAGGTTTTGCTGCCTTTTCGATGCACTTTACTTCATTCAAGGGCAGTTCCTTTCCAGGGTCCAAAGTTGCAAGCATGATTTCCACAGCACCATATTTGGTAAGGCAATCACCTCACAGTTTCTGGCCACCATCTCAGAGACATTTGCAAGAATTGCCGACTGTGCTGCACTGATTCTTAAACCATTAATACAGTTGTTCTCCTTAAGTACTGTATACAATCTCACACAATTAAGGAAGTCCATAGAAAATATACCAAAATCCTGTCTCCACATTACCTAAATATGCCGCCCCCCCTTCGTAATGCAAAGACAAAAGGGGGGGGGTTAAAATTGCTTATCCTCTGACCTGATAAGCTGAAATGTGCATTTTACACGATGGGTGATGGTGGGATATCCACATACGAACTTGCACTTCAATAAATGGGACTGTTTGTATATCAAAATCCTATTATATCAATATTAATTATGAGACTGTCCATAAATAGAACAGGTGAGGTTAGTAGGAGCATAATAGATTGAATAGTTTAACTTAACACAGTAGGAATTTTCATTTTTATCCTCCCCTCTTTTGACATTGGTAAAAACTGGTGTTCTTGGGATGGTTTTTGGTTTGGTGAATGCTACGTGGTTTTCATATTGCAGGGTGGGGGTGGGGATGATTGAAGGCAGGTGTGTAGTACACATTCACCCATCAAAAAAAATCTTTCAGGATACATTACAGGATTCATCAATTACACACACATCATCTTCAATGTCTATACCCAAAACATGAATGACCACATTTGTACTCTAAGCATGAGATGCTTAAACAACATGAACAGCATAAAATAGTTACTCTATCGATCAGAACACGTAGAAGGTAATATCAACTTTTTAACTCACCGTCCGAGGCATGGTACTTCTTCAAAAGTGCATGATTTGCTTTCCTTTTCAATACATTTCCTGTTAGTGTTCTCAGAGTGTACACACCTTTTTCATTAACAGAATGTATAATATATGAGCCTGACCAAGGGAACTCCATTTTGGACCCTTTCCTTGCATCTTTTCTAGCATTTCGCATCAGCACCTGGTCACCAAGTTCGAAGACCTGAGCAGCATTAAACAGAGAATTCAGTAGCACTTCATACTTTGAGATAAGGCTTAAAACATGAATACAACTACATTTCATATTTGTCACTGAACTCCATTTTTGTAAATGAATGTACTATTTATACAATACAAGTCGACTATCATATATAGTCCAACAATGAAGTGGAGTATGAAATAGGCCTATTTGGGGAAACAACAACAAGAGACATCTCTACAATGGTTTTGAATGCCAGAAAAGGATGCAGTTATTCTAAGGGCTCATAACTGCTTGGAATGAAGGAGCTTTTGACCAAAAAGCATTCGAGAGTCACAAAAGGATAAAAAACAACTTTAAATAAGATGTAGTCATCATCCTATCTTCTTCTAAGAGATGTGTTGCTGATTTAAGTAGAGCTAATACCTGGTCAAGGGTTTTTCTTCTTGAAAAAATGAAGTTTCCAACATAATCATACTCTAGTATGTGACCTCATATTAAAGATAATGCAAGAATTTTACAGCTTTTTAATACTCATTCATTTGTTACAGTTTTGTGGTCTGACCAGAGAGCTGTTATTTCAATAACAGCTTCATGGTCTGACACCTAACTGACCATGTGCATACTTAATCACATTGTTCACAGCAATGCTTGGTGAAGCATGAACTGAGTAATTCATAGTGATGATTTAACCATAGAGCTGCTTAAACAATGCTATTGGATCTGTTGCTTATGAGATGAAAGACACTTAATTGACAAAGAGTGTTATGTGACCTGGGTAGAGTTGAAGACTGTTATATTTATAGTACATTCTTCCATCTCCAATGTTGCAATGCAAACTTCCACTGACTTGTACTGCACTGGATTAACACATGGACATGGCCCAAGCAATACTGTATGAATAGTAGTTTTGTTTGAACTTTAAACAGAAAGGATATACTTTGATGGAAGTTCAATAACCAATAAAATATACTTTCCAGCAAGTTCACATTAAGGAAGTAATATCATCTAATCAGCCATGCTCCAGATGGTTAATCACTGAATGTAATTCACACTGACATGTTGGTCTTTACACCCTTATCCACTTGTCACCTTATGCAACTGTAAGCTAGTGATCAGTTGGAAACAATGATAATCTGTGATTACCTACATCACCACCAATGAAAACACCACAAGCAGGTCCATACAACCAATCCACTCAATGACCAAAAGTAGTTGCTAGGGGTAATGTGACATAATCACAGGCGTAAACCATAAGAGTGTAGTTATTGCATCATTTGACATTATTTTGTGTTGTCCGTGTACCCTACGTATACAGGGTAATGTCCCACAAATTGACACTTGCGGACAAGACTACCACTTTCTCTGTGTGGAAATTTTTGTCACCCTAAACACAGTCATAAATAGGTGCTATACTTGAGAAACTGCACAACAACAGAACACTACAGTAAAAATACAGAAAAAATACATTGTGACAACCGACCTTATCCTGATTAGAATATCCATTGTAAAACAGTGAGTTAATTGAAGTATATTCTCACACAATAGAGTGTTAGTGGCAACAGTTGACTTACATTGAGTTTAATGCGCTTGTTGTAGTTTTTTTGTTGTCGTGCCTGAGCTTTCACAATATTCTGTTTAACCTCTTTCTGAATTTTCTCTCTGGTTGAATTGAGATTCTCCATGGCCTCTGCGAAAACACTCTCATCCAAGTCATCAAAAGATGACGGCGTACTTGAGTCCATGAGTGGTGTGGCTTCGTTCTCATCCCGAGCCCTTTTCTGTCCCTTTTCTCTGCTTTCACAACTTTCTTCAGAATGTCGGAAATCTAGAGGAAGGTTTGCCTCCCTGAAAGAAAATGAATGTCTGCTAACTACACTGTAAGACTACAATGCATTTGTGAAGCATGATTGTAACTAATATTCATTTCTAAGGTGCCTGATGTGCATGTATGCATTAACACTTACAAGAGTACCATAAATGTTTAAATTGAACCTTACTCATTAATCATGATCACATGACTTGTGCCAGTTTCAAAAGCATGTTACCTTAATCTTTGTTTTGAATCAACATGCAATACCTGATATAAAACTTCCAATCAAGCTCAACAGTCCATAAAACATTACCCACATTAGCTACGGATGAGCTACATACAGTAAGTGTTAATGTGATATTGGTAAATAAGCCTATGTGACACAGAATAATGTAGTGGTGTGTGCATAGGGCCCACGTGGAGAGACAGAGAAAGAGAGAGCCAGAGAAATTTCGATTATACATTTCCAAAGTCATACTTTGATGGTGCTGTTTTACAGTATAATGCTATTCAACTAACCATGGCAAAATAAAGCAAAATACATGAATTATTATTATTATTTTTTTTTTTTCTTCTTCTTTGGGATCGTAATTTTTTGGTTTGGACTGGTTCTTTTTCTTTCTTTTTGGGCTTGTGTTTGCAGGGCATTTTATGGGGCTTTCTGCCCTCCTTTGCCCTTTAACCTGTTAGGCTAGGCCTAGGCCTATGTTATGTTATGTAGTTGCAAGAAACAGCACTGAATGCTAGTAGACTTCGACTGGGGAGCATAACCAAACAAAAATGATATTTACATTGGCACTTGGCACAGACCTAGGCTATGTCATTGTTATTTCTCCGGCCTACAATCCTGGACAAAATTATCTGGGACACTTCCCCACAGCCCTTCTCAATGTTGTCATAAAGTTCGGGCACTGTCTGAATACAACAATGCGTCGTTCGTTTTTTATCATTGAAGATGGAGGTCGGAGAGGCAGCATCTTAAAATATTTCAAAGGTGCCAGAGTGTCCCATTATTTGTCCAGGGTTGTAGCCTGGACGACTCCTAGAGCCACCGCACAATCATGTAGTAGGCCTAAGTTTGGCAACCTGTAGGCCCTATTAGCTAAGGCCAGGTCTAACGTTAGGCCTAGCCTAGGCCTAATCCAATCAACCTGCCACAGCTAAATAGGCCTCTGAATAGTCATGTGATTATTTCACAGTCCATATTAAACCTTATCGTAATTCCGAGAGAGAACAGACTCAAAAATCGCTTCTTACATACCTTCAATTTATCGCTCTACGTGTCAGCTTTTTAACTTCCAAGTGGCTAACCTCGGCGTCAGAAATCGACTAGGCCTACCTGTAGATGCTGTAAGTTAACAGGTTACACACAGACTGCACTCTTTATGCCTAAAAGGTACGCTTGGTGCACAGGTCGGCATTGTTTATTGTACATGGACATTCACTGCAACCGTATGAACTGACGCGACGCTTACCGCCACTACGATCACATGGCCTGTTAGTGCTCGGAGTGCCTGGAAAAAGGAAATCCCGGGTGTTGTAAGTAGCATTACGTAATTGCTTTGTGTGCCAGTGCCGTCCGAGAAAGAAAGTACTTTGACCACTCACAGCCAAACATACAAGATTTAGTGCTCAGTGAGACGCCATTAACCATAAATCAATACTACCACAGGATTTGGAAACAAAGTCAAAAGATTTCGAATAGATGTAAGAAAAGACGTAGACATTTTGTCAAGGGGCATTGATTTTTTTAAGGTCACCCTATACATATCGACTAGCCATATGAAGTCAATTCAAATACCACGCAGGGAGCTGGAAGACATTGTCAAGACGCAACAAACTGAATTTTGTCTTTATTCACAGTCGCTTGGCCGAATTTGGTTCAATAATCGCCCGAATATTTCTACACCTGTTGCCTTATTGGTCAATTTCTTCGATCGTTGCACGAATTTTCTTCAGTAACAGCTAAATTTTCCGATTCTTGCCCAATCGTTAGGTTCCTGCATGATTGTCCTTCAAAGTGTTCCCGAAAAAT